>JAAFCE010009058.1:8217007-8251578 GCA_013389805.1 Trigoniulus corallinus
AAAAGTCATCCACAAAGAGGGACGACTTTACCGGGGGGTGAATGGAGGATGGTAAGCCATTCACTGCAACAGCAAAGAGCGTCACACTCAAGACGCTCCCCTGTGGGACACAATTCTCCTGCAGGAAGGCCGAGGAGTAGGTGTTACCCACATGCACTCTGAAGGTCCGTTCGGACAAAAAGCTATGGAGGAAGAGGGGCAGATTACCCCTGAGCCCCCACTGGTGCAAGGTCTGCAGTATACCATGGCGCCATGTGGTATCATATGCCTTCTCCACATCAAAGAAGACAGCCTCACATACCGCAGTCTCCAGTGAGATCAGATGATCCACCAAAGACCTGCCCGCACGGAAGCCACATTGGGCATTGGCGAGAAGGTTGTGCCGTTCCAGATACCACACCAGGCGCCAATTCACCATGCGTTCCATGGTTTTGCAAAGACAACTCGTCAATGAAATGGGTCTGTAATTTTCTGGAAGGCTGCCATCCTTCCCAGGTTTTTGCAGTGGGATGATAGTAGCCTCTCGCCAAGCTGCAGGGATTTCATGCTGCTGCCAAATATAGTTTAATACCTCAAGGAGGTATATAACGCCTTTCTCTGCTAGGCGTCGTAGCATTTGATAGTGGATGCTATCTGGTCCAGGGGCAGTATCCCTGGCTCTTGCTAGAGCTGCCTGCAGCTCCCAAGGGGTAAATGGATTGTTATCAGTCCAGCAGAACCAACAGTTATGTAAGTCTCAATCTTATTGTTTTAACATCAACTGTTAACATGGTGTAAATTAAACCACAAGCAGTCATGTAAGTCTCAATCTACTATTTATATATCAACTGCAAAGATAGTCTGAATTTCACTGCAAGAGGGCTATGGGCATCAATTAACAATGGTTGAGGGCCATTGCCATGCAACATTTTCTATATGAATTCCATGGTTTCTGAATCAGGCCTTCCCCCACAGGGTGGATACACTCCCAGGATCAGGTCTTTGCCAATTTCAAGAAACTGCGACTGCTTACCATGATAGTGATGTTAATGCCATTAAATACACGCAGTGACTTATTGGTTGTAGTTCCAGTGACTTTCAAAATCCTGCAAAATTTTAAAATGTCTAATTTAAATAACAGACTGCTGGATTAGAAAGGTGTTGACGATTTGTGAGTGACCCCATAAGACCATCAGAAGGTTGTGACTTGGTGAGAGACATAAGTAGCAACAAGCCATATTGAACCATATATTATAAGGCTTAGAATTAGTTCCTGCAGGAAATTGGTAGCATAGAAACCAGGGCTGGCTCAGACGTCAGGATTTCAAGCCCTGAGCTAAGAGGGAGGGACCTCTTAGATGATAGTTTGTTGATGTCTCAAAGATGTACTCTTCATCATCACTCCATTATCCCGCCTGTGGTGGGTTGGATCTGCAGGTTCTGGTCCTCCACTCCGGCCTATTTCCCACCAGGTCCCCATCCACACACTAACATATCTCTTCGTACAACCTGCTCCCAAGTCTGCTTTGGTCTTCCCCTGCACCGTGTGCAACCTGCATCACTGTAATGGACCTAACCAGCTCCTCCTTCCCTCTTCTCAATAAATCAGAGATATACTCTTATTAATCGAAATGTCCCACGGTAGTGCAAAACTTCCACTTGGCCACTGCTTACACTTTACAAAGTTATTTTCCTTAGCCTCATAAAACATTCAGCCTGTGCTGATGGGGTGAGGCTGATAGGCTGGTTGTCACTTGAGCTCAAAGTATGCATGTTTGCTGAAATCGTTGTCTTCCGTCCCTTACTCTTCCCTCTCCTTTTGTTAAGGGATGAGATACACAACATGCCTCTTACAGTGAGATTAGTAGTGCATTCACCATCATGCCCTTATCCGCCTGTAGCAGGGTCGGGTCTCCGGCTTCTAGTCCTTTACTCATGAGTATCTCCCACCAGGTCCTCGTTCACCCCACATGCTACCATATGCTTACGGACAATCTACTTACACGTCTGCTTCCAAACACCTGCATTCCTGAAATGGAACTATCAAGCTCTCCTCCCCTCTTCTCATTACGTGTCCATACCACCTCAACCTACTCTCCCTCATTTTTTTTCCGTGATGCCCTCCCACTCCTACTCTGTCAGCTCTCAACACTCCACTTATGTACTGTATGCAGCATTAGCATCTTGGCTACTTTCATCCTATTGATGTGGCTCTTCCTCACTGCCCATCACTATGATCCATTTAGCATAGCGGGCAAAACACTTCCCTTTCAACTTGATTGGGACCCTGCTATCCCTTCCTAGTCTATTTCCCCATTCATTTGGAACTTTGATCCCCAGTACTTTACCTTTTGCACCTTTCTCACCAGGTCTGTCCTCCCCAACTGAAAGCTAAATACTATGTCTTCTTGGTGTTTATCTTCAGCCCTCCCTTTTCTATCGCCCCTCTAATATAGTTTAGGCCCTCCTATACGTGTTCTCAGGAGTCACAGGAGTATCATGCATTGATGGGCCCATTCCACTACTCCCGTCAGGAGCTCGTCCATAAGCAGAATGCAAGGGTATGGGACTTTGTACTAAGCTTTGTTGTACCCTACCTTTCACTGGGAAGCCCCCAAAGTGTTCTTAACCCTGGCTATGGGACTATCATACGTAACGTCCGTCATGCGTATCTATCGTCTGGGGAGCGGCGGGTTGCGTTGGACACACCAGTTCAAGTCTCATCACTGAAGTTAAGCAACGAAAGCCCAGTTAGTACTGACATGGGTGGTCACTCGGGAAAGCTGGGTACTGCTAATACCCAAAAATCGTCGCATTGGTGTAAGTGTCTGTGCAGCATATGCATTAGAACTATGCAGTGGACGGGTCTCTAATGACCTTGTAGTTGATGGGACCTTAAACACCAACAAACAAAAACAACAACAAAAAATCTATCGTCTGCTGGAGTCGAATCCGCAACCGCGGACTCTGGAATCAAGTACACTACCACTGAACCATTAACGGGGGCTGCACTTGCAGGTGGGTCTTGTGTCAGACACGCGTTAAGCTTAATACAACTTAAGAGTAGGGTCACGGGAAGAACCTGGTTTCCTTGCTTCCTTCACTTTTACCACTAAATCGGTCTATGGTTATTCAAGAAATGCTTTTCAGTACTGATGTTATTCAAGTAGGTAAAGGTAATTGAATTTTAAGCGAAATTAAACAACTTACGCCATCACTGCTTACATTCCCTTCCAAATTTTTGAATTTTTAGAATTCGAACTCTTGCACGTGAGAAACACGGATGAATCCCTTCTACAAAGAAAACTATGGTCCAGAAGCAGTAAGATGTTCTGATATGAGAGTTTGACCCCACCCAAGTGAGTCTGTAAATATGAGTTCCAAGTACAGTATGCTTGTTGGTTTTGACTAGTTGGTTGTTTGACGTTAGTCTGTACACTATTAAAGGTAATGCACCCACTCCAGGAAACAACATTCTCCACTTGAAACATTTTGCCGATGTACACGTACAAGTACTTGTACGTTGTACAAGTTGATTTCTCTTACGAGAAGTGGTGATACCGTAAACATTAATCCGACAGAAAGTGCGCTTCGGAAATCCTTTTCACCCCATAGAGGTTTCCCTGTCTAGGACAGGATTGACTCCACAATTGCAGCTATGCCATCTACCAGCAGCCAACGACTTTTCTCTAACGTGAACCAAAACAAAATCCAACGACCTACAGAATCTAAACAAAGTTTACATAAGAAAAAAATGTAGTACTATTCTAGACTCGCCTGTGGTGGAAGTAGCGTGCTCGATTACTGCGTCAGAGATTCAAGGCTCGATACTGCAGCAGTTCTCAACCCGTTTGGAGTCCCGGAGCCCTTATCTGGCAGTCAGTTCGTTCGTGGAGCCCTTACTTGGCAGCAAGTTCGATTACGGAGCCCTTGCCTGGCAGCCGGTTTGTTCGTGGAACCCCTATTTGATTGCCGGATTTATATATTGAGAGGCCATAGGCTATTTTAATTTGTAGGCCCGTTTAAAGCCCTTCTGAGAACCTTTTCTTTGTTTTTGAAGCCCGTTAATTGTTGAGGCCCAAGGTTTCAGCTTACTTAGCCTAGTGGTAAATCCGGCACTGCAAGCATCGTCATCATATCCTTATCCCGCTTGTGGAGGGGTCGGGTCTGCGGGTCCCAGCCCTTCATTGACGTCTATCCCCCCACGAGGTCCCCTTCCACCCCACACACCGCCTTGTCCTAAAGGATAACCTGCTCCCAGGTGCAACAGACCGCCTGCATTCCTGGAATGCACCTAGCGAGCTCCTTCTCCCCCTGTTCCCAAAACGTGCTGATACCACTTTGCCAAATGGCCCCTAAAAAGAACGACCAGTAATATGAGTGTGTTCAGGCCCTGATCTTCTTCAATTTGAACGGATGATCACATCTCACCCTATATTCTGCAACGGAAAACCCCTCAAGTAGAGGGCTCTTGTACCCAATTTTCAACAGTCTGATAAACAACTTGATGCTGTCAGATACCCGGCCTCTGGACGCTGTAGCTTAGCGTGGGGGGATTTTAGGGGCAAAATTTTAGGGGGCGTAAAATTTGAAGGATTGCAAAAATTTCAGCGAAAAAATAAGAAATATAAAAGCAGTGCGCCATATATTTCACATTTTTCGATTTCCTATTCCTATTTCCAGTCTCATTGTGACAAGTGGTCAATGCAAGTATCTTCTTAAAGCACAGAGTTCCCTGTATTTTTCTAACCAGCCTGGACAGGGCCGGCGTGATGGGTGTGCAAACCGAATGACAGCACAGGGCCCCACGCATTCGGATTAAGGAACCAATCTATAGAAGGACTTCACTTCACATCGGGTCTGCGAGCTCCCGCCCTCCACTCCCGTCTGTCTCCCACCAGGTCCCAGTCCACCCCACACACTGTCATGTCCGTACGGACAACCTATTCCCACACCTGCTTTGGTCTCCTCCTGCCCTGGGTGATACCAGCCACCTGCATTCCTGGCAAAGAACTAACGAGCTCCTCCTCCCCTCTTCTCATGACGTGTCCATACCACCTCAGCCTATCCTCCCTCATTTTCTCTGCAATGTCCACCACCCCCAGGCTACCTTTAATATAGGCATTCCTAATTCTATCAGCTCTCGACATGCCACTCATGTACTGCAGCATTTGCATCTCAGCCACTTGCATTCTATTGACGTGGCTCTTCCTTACTGCCCAACACTCTGATCCATACAGCATAGGTGGTCTAACCACTGCCCTGTAGAACTTCCCTTTCAGCTTGATTGGGACCCTTCTATCACTCAGGACTCCACTTGTCTGTCTCCACTTCAGCAACCCCAATTGATTCTATGGGTACATCCAAGTCTATCTCGCCATTGCATTGGAACGTTGATCCTAAGTACTTTACCTAGTGCATCTTTTTCACCAGTTCTCCCCTCGAACGTACATTGCTATTATTTTCCTGTCCTTCCCAATTGAAAGATAAATGCTCTGTCTTCGTCATGTTCATCTTTAGCCCTCCGTTTTATATCACTCCTCTTATAACGTTTAGGCCCTTCTCTATCTGTTCTCTGCTGTTGCTAAGTTTTCCGATATCATTGGCAAATTCCAAGCACTGAGGGGCCCAATCTCCTACCCCCATAAGCAGTTTGTCCAAAACCAGGATGAAAAGATATGGACTAAGTGCCAAACCTTGGTGCACCCTAACTCTTACTGGAAAGTCCCTGGTATTCCACCAATCCCACCTACCCTCGCTGTGGAACCATTATACATATTCTGGACTATTCAAATAAACACTTCTTTTACTCACCTTTTTCATAATACCTCCCAAACTACCTATCTTTGGACACTGTCATAGGCCTTCTCTAGGTCGAGAAAGATGGCATGGAGATCGTTCTTTGCTGCCTTATACTTTTCTATCATCTTCCTCAGTATGATGATTGGCTCAATTGTGGACCTACCTGGCATAAAGCTGATCTCATTACCTAGGACACAAGTTCTATCCCAGAGGTGGCATTGCATTACTCTCTCCCAGAGCTTCATGGAGTGGCTCATTAGCTTTATACCCCTATAGTTACCAAAATCTTGGACATCCCCTTTGACCTTGAAGAGTGATACTATCCAACTCTTCTATCTCCAACAGCTAACGTACAAAAACGTTTCCCTCACCACCTGGTGCCTGTCCTTCCTAGGCTATGCCACAATTCAATGGGAATTCTATCAGGGTCTAAAGCCTTTCATCTTCATAAGTGCCCTGGCTAATTCTTCCTCTGTTACACAGTCCACCATCCCTGTCAGGATAGGGGATAAAGTCCTCCTCTCTAATTCTAATTCACTACACTGCAAGCAGCCTTATTAGGCCAATATGGCAGTGGAGAGATCAACTCAAAATTCCTACATTCGTTACCATAATGCTCCCAAAACCCTAGGCTGCAATTCTCATGATCCCCATACAACACTAGTAATAGTGGGGTTTCTTTTGAGGAAGCCCTCCACTTCATCTTCTCCAGGGCTATTTCATTGCCAAATGGTCCTTGGTAAGAAAGACCAGTAATATGGGTCTGTCTGTGCCCTAATCCCCTTCAATTTATATGGATGATCCTTTCTCCCTTTATACTCAGCAAGGGACACACTTCCAACCAGAGATCCATCACACCCCAGCAGCAGCAGTCTGATAAAAAGACTGATGCTGTGAGATACTGTATATGCCGTTGGCTTAGTGTTTCCCACCCTAATTTCCCTAATCATCTCAGACACGCTCTCTCTCTGTGTGAAACACTGTGGAGTACAATTCTTGCTGCCATCCTCTGTACCCTTTCAATCTCCCAAGATAATTCCTGCCTGAAGGGATACCAAATTGGACTACCATACTCCAAAATTCGTCACACCATTGAAATATATGCTGTTTTTTCATCTCCCTTGTGCTGTCCCCAAGGACCCTACTAATCAGACGGAGGAATTTACCAGCCCTCCCAACCAATTTACTAATATGATCCTTCCATGTACCTTGGCTATTTAAAATTATTCCAAGGTGCTTAGGTGTCACAACTCTCTCAACCCTCACTCCACCTATATAGTAATCAAAGTCAAGTAGCTTCCTAGATCTAGATATCATAAGAATCCTACACTTTTTCAGGTTTAACTGCAATTCCCATTTTACACACCAATTGTAAATCTTATTGAGATCCTGTTGTAATTGTGCACAAGATGATAACCCCTCATCTAATACTCGAGCAGTACATGTGTCATCTGCAAATAGTTCAAGGAAGGAACTAATATCAAGTCCTGTGTCATTCACATAGCCTATTCACAGTCATGACAAGCTCTACCCTTCAGTATTGAAGAGGTTTTGGAAGTGTTCCTCCCACCTCTTTATCTCTGACATGGGCAACAGGACACTACCTTCGCTATCGTTCACTGTTATGGCTTGAGGTATGTCTTAACTGCCTTATTGCTAGCCTTTGCAAGGTTGAAGACTTCTCTCTCTCTCCTTCATGTGTCTCTAACTGCTCATAGAGGGTCTCACAATTCTGGTGCTTGGCCAGGGCAGTGATCCTCCTAGTGGTGGTCTTGACCTGCATATATTGTATCTTAGACTTCTGGTCCCCTAACTCCTGCCACCTGTGGAAAGAAACCTTCTTTTGCTTGATGGCTGCTTCTACCTCTTCATTCCACTGGCCCTAACCAGCCATGTCCAAAAATGTAATTTTTATCAATAAATAAGATCATTATTTAGTTTAAAAGTGGTTTAAGTTTAAGAAATTTGGCTCTCAAAAGAAATCCCAATAATGTATTGTTCATATTTGACTCTTTTGACTGAAGAGTTTGCTGAGCACTAGTCTAGATCACTGGCCTGTCCATAACTTAAGGGGCGCCAATTTTTGCCTTCTCCCGGGCAATAGTAAGCCATGCTACGCCACTGCTCTGATGTAGTGAGTCCCACCCTAATTCTATGATCATGTCTGTCCCTCAATCTACAAGAGAAGTGATTTAGCATAATTCTTGCTGCCCTCCTTTAGACCATTTCAATTCCCCAAGATAAGTCCTGTCTTAACGGAAAACCAATTTGGACTACAGTATGCCACAATTGGTCATACCACTGAAAAGTTGGCTATTTGTTTTACTTCCTTTGTGCTGTCCCCCAGCACCCTTCTAATCAACTGTAGGGCATGCTCAGCTTTCTCAATATGTTTAGGATAATTCCCAGGTGGATGTTAACCCTTTTAACCCTCACACCACCTGTGCTATAAGAAAAATCAACCTGCTTCTTATGCCTGCCTATTCTAAGGAAGCTAAATTTGTGCAGGTTCAATGGCAACTCCCACTTTCTACTGCAGTCATATATCTTGTTTAGGTCTTGTTGCAGTTCTGTGCAGGAAGATAACCCTTCTTCCACCACCCTTGCCATGCATGTGTCATCTGCAAGCAACTCAAGAAAGGATTTTATACCAAGCTCTATATCATTAACAAAAAGTATATACAATAAAGGCCCCTTGATGTCACAGGTATCCATTCTGAATTCTGAATCCCACCATGCAGTTAGGCCTTTACCCATTCAAAGTCCAGGAATATGATGTCAACCTGCTTACCCTTATCTACAGCTTTGGTAGTCCAATAGGCAATTCAGATGAGTGTCACATGCCCTACGTTTCCTAACCCCATGCTAATTACACAGGGCTTCATTTTGGAAAAATATTTTCTGATTGTTGCAAGAATTTAGCTGATTCTGAATCGTTTTTGGTTGCTGATTTCAAATATGGGTTTAGTTTTTCTCAGGCATGTACAGATTTTTCACAAATCGCTAATAATTACTTCAACTGACATGAATTTTAATTGACTTGTTGGAAATGTTATTACACATAACCATCTCCTTAAATTATAATAGTTTTAAGAGGAACGTTAAAAAACAACGTATCGTCTGATTTATTGGAAAATAAATTGGTGAGGAATGGATTTGAAGTACTTTTATTCTACTTAAAACTTCCCTTTCTTTGACCTCCTTGAACATTTTGAAGTTTCTAGCTCTCTCTTTCAAGGTTCCAGCAGTAGTCCGCCATCATGTTAGAATTACACCTTCCCTGGTACCTCTGTTCCATCTTTTTAATACCTTGGTGAAATCTTTCACCATTCTGCTCACTAAAATCTCCAAGGTTGTTTGGGAAATATTTCAAATGGGAGTGTAGAAAGTGCAATTTAACACTCATATTGCATCCAAATATCTTCTACTTTTCCTGCATGGTCTCCACTAAGTATTGTAATTTTTACCTGTCTTGTTTCCCAAGAAGCCTTGAACAACAAACGTATCCATGCATATCTTTCAGTTTTAATGATAGAATCCTTAAATTGTGGGTTTGTGAATTTGAGGACCCACAAAATTTCCTGGTTTAATTTTTTCTGTTGTAATGTTTCGTTACTGCTTTGCAAGATACTGAAAGCAGATTCTATCTGTGTTGAATGTTTTGACCAACTGTTTCATCACAGTTTAATACTTAAAGGTGGAAGTACTACCTTTGTGGGATCAATCAATGGTTTGTTCAAAATATTTTTTGTCTCTGCCAACAGAGGCTTTCTTTTTGGCCATGATTTCTTCACCCAGTGCTAATCTTTTGCTCTACTGTCCCACTCATGAAAAGCATGGCATTTTTGTATAGCCTGTTTGCCAACCAAGAAGCATGGCTATCATTTCGAAATCTCCACATGCATGCCAGTTGTGCTCCTCATTTCACACTTTCAAAAGACTCTCTTAGCTGGACAGAATAAACTACTTACTGCCCTTATAAAGAAGTATTGACTTTAAACTCCTTTTGGAGGAGTCAATATAGGGCCTCCACTAAGAAGCAGCATATTGGATTTCAAAATTTTTCATGTGACCGTCAATGCCACAGCAAAGCACTATTGAGTGTTCCTCAGCAAAGAATGGCAGTAGGTCTTCTTCTGAATGGTGATACCATAAGAAAAATGTCCCTGGTGCCAAGAGGTTTTTTGATTTTAACCTAGAACCAAGAACTTCTGCTGCACTTATATATAAATTATAATCATCATCATCTCACCCTTCTCCTGCCTGAGGCAGAGTCTGGTCTATGGGTTCTAGTTCTCTACTCCCACCTATCTCCCACTAAGTCCCCCTCCATTCCAGATGTCCTTTAGATAAGTTCAAATCTCTCATAAGTAACCTTTGGCAAATCCTTTTTGGAAATTTTTCCTGGGGAGTACCCAGCAATCATGAACCACTGCCCTATGCCACCCTCTAACTTAAAGAAATCTCTCTGTGACATCCTTTGTGGTAACTGGAATGTGATTAGGTGCTTGTTCCCTTCCCAAACCATGTATTTGCCAATGTAAAGCCAAGTGCATTTGCTGTGTTGGGGATGCTTCTGTGCTAACTGTTCCATACCCCATCCACCATGAGCCACCCCATAAGCCAAGTCCACACCAATAGCTAAGTACTCATTCCCTGGACTTTGCCCTACATCAGCCTTCAGTAATTGCACCAAGTCCTCAGATTCTGTCCAGAAACCAACCTTTGTGTTTTCATCAACATCCACCTGGGGGGGGGGGCATCTACACTGATGACATGTAGCACTACTGTAAAAACCACTGTAATTAACTGTAGTCTGCTATCGATATGTTTCACAAGGGTGACTTCTTGTTGCAGCTCACTATGTAATACTACACCCACCCCATTCCATCCCCCTTGGCTAGCTGCATATATAAGCTTACATCCCTCCAAAAGGGCCATTTTGTCTGTTCCCCTTCCACCTGGTTTCCTTCAGAAAAGACACCTTACCTCAACTAATTCTCTGGTTTTGCCTTTAAGGATCCCCACATTCCATGTTCCTTTTTGTTGTTGTTTGTTGGTGTTTAAGGTCCCGTCAACTACAAGGTCATTAGAGACCCATCCACTGCATAGTTCTAATGCATAGACTGCACAGATACTACACTAATGCGACGATTATTGGGTATTAGCAGTACCCAGCTTTCCTCAGCGACCACCCATGTCAGTACTAACTGGGCTCGCGTTGCTTAACTTCAGTGATCAGACGAGAACTGGTGTGTCCAACGCAACTCGCCGCTCCCTCCATGTTCCTAATCTAAGGTTTACCTCTATGCTTGATTAATGTTCTCTGGTTGGGGCCACCCCATCCAGGCGTCTGGAACCATGCAGGAAATGCTGGAACTGCTTGTCATGGGGGATGCTGGCCTACCCCACAGAGGATGCTCAGCACACTATCTGCCTTGGGTTCCAAAGTTTCAATCCCAATGACATTGTGGACTACTGATAATGGTGACCCAGGGCCCACTCACATGCCCCTGATGGCTACCATAGGCTTGATGACTCCTGAATGCAAACTTGAGGATGTCACCATATATGAAACTGGGATTGGTGGCTGGCTTGGAAACTGGGATTGGAAACTATGCTGTACCACACTGGGATTGGTGGAAAATATGACAAGGTTAGGCTTAAATCTCCTAACCTTGCAACAGGTCATCCACCACTAAAATCGGAAATTTTGCCTAAATATGTCTTCAAAATATATATTTTTGTGTTGAAATTCTCTGAACCCAAGAAATTAGGTGCATGAGTGACAATTGCCACTTAATGATCCTCTAACACTGTAAGAAATACTGAAACATTCCATATCCACAGAAAGGACTGTAAGCAAATACACTACCCTATGAAAAGCCACGGGACAACCCTTATTTGCATGAAAATGTGACATTCTTTTGCAATATCATAGGTGGCATTCCTCCCAGCACTATATAACAGAGAGAAACTATTGTGAACTGTGAATGCTGAAAGAATGTCTCAAAGAAAAGAGCTTTAGGCTTCTAAATAGGTACAATTGTTGGGCCTCACATCAGCACCCGCGATGCAGTGAGGAGATTGCAACAGTGTAAAGATCGACGTTATTGGATGCTAGATCAATGGCGAATGGTTAATGGAGTGATGAGTCCCACTACACCACAGGCAATCGGATGGACGGATTTGGGTATGGCAAACGCGTAAGGAATGTTACCTGCCAAGCTGTGTTGTGCCCATGGTGAAGTTTGACAGAGGGTCAGTTATGGTGTGGGGGTGCTTCTCATGGTATGGGTTGGGTGTAATCATTTGTGCAGATGGACATCTAAACACAGAGCGTCACCTGGACATTCTTGACAATGCAGCACTCCCATATGTCTGGCAGCACTTTGGCAATGGCCCTTTTCTGTTTCAGCCCGATAATGCACCTTGCCATACAGCATGGGCTGTAGGCTCATGGTTGATGAAGTGGGGGTTCGAGAACTGGACTGGCCTGCACAGAGTCCTGATCTGAACTCCAACAAACATCTGTGGGACGTGTTGGAGTGTCAATTGTGCACTTGTGCTGAACGCCTGACATCTGTGACTGAACTGTCCAAGACACTTATGGCAAAATGGCGTAAATTATCTGTCGCAACATATCAAAACTATGTGGACAGTATGCCCCAGTGAGAATAGATGGTGTGATAGCAGCAAAAGGTTGACTAACAAGATACTAAATTATGTATATTTGTGAGTCTTTCTATTAAAGTGGTGGTGTCCCATGACTTTTGATAGGGTAGTGTTTAATGTTTTCCAGTATGGCAACAAAGATTAGTGGTTACCAGGTCACTTCATCCTCTGGAGGATTAGCTTTTGGGACCTTAATGTCAACCTACTCTAGAGACAAAAATATAAGCATAGACTCCTTTCTGAGTATTGTGGGCTCTGTGAATTGACTGTAGCCTTTTGTGACGAATTGGCTGTTGCAATTTTTCGATCCAGACTGAGAGGACTAGCCCCACAGATTGGGAAGAGGCTCGTGATCTGAATAATTTTAAGAGTTATGAGGAATTAAGAAAAGGATCCTCTACTACGTCAAACCCAAACAACATACTGCCATTCTGATTGCCACGTTTGGAGACTTATCTCAGGGTCCAAATGAGAAAGTTATCCAGTTTGCAGCAAGGGTAAAACATAAAGCCTCGGACATTTTTGGGCTTGAACAAAACATCACAGATAGGGCGATCGTGCAAGCCCAGTTTGTCAAAGGACTGTCCCCAAAATTCAGGAAAACCGTTCTGTTAAAGACCAAGAACCCTGGAAGAAGCCATCCAAGACACAGAACTGGAGGAGATCAATGAAACACTGTTAAGACCTATTGGTTCAAAGGGAATTCTTCTTGATAGGACCTGGCATGCTAAATCTAGATGCAAAGTAGAGACTGCCTCCAGAGATAATCAGAATCATCCTCAGCCTCATTTAAACAATTATGGCAACCTGGAAACAGTTGGGGTCCATCCTGGGGTGCCTTAGAAACCCCTCAGTTGACTGAATTAAACCTACTTGAAAAACAAATTAACTTAGATTGTGAGAACCTTCTCCTGCCAGTAAAAATAGGAACCATAAAATCCTATGCCATTATAGACACAGGAGCAACTAATACTATAATTTGCCCTCAGCTTACAAGGCTAATGGAATGAAAAGGGTGACTTCCTAGAAACTCAGATGGGAAACCTTAAAATACAGTCTATATTCTGAGAACAAGAAAGGTTGACAGAAATGAAAGTGTTTTATTTAGAGATTGGAGCATCAAGAGTGCTCATTAGTGCCTCCCAAGAACCAGTGATAATATTATTAGGAATGACATGAAGACTCTGTTAGAACTAAAATATAATTACAAAAATGGGTTAGTTACCTCAGAAAAATTTCCCATCCAGATAAGAGCAGAGCCAGATTCATTAACAACATTAAAGACAGCTCTGACTCTAATGGCACCTAGATTAGCAGATCAACACAAGGAGGATGTGTTGAAATTAATTAATCTCAACCACCTAAACAGTGAATTGCAGAAGCAGGTAAAACATCTCATAAGCAACAACCATGAAGTCTTTGCCCTGACACTAAAAGAGTTTGAAACAACCCCAATATTGCCACACACCATAGAGTTATATGACAATAAACCTGTATATAGGAAATCCTATAAGGTACCAAAGGCACATGAACCTATCCTGGAAGGAATAATAGAACAGCTGTTAGATGCTGACATCATTTGACCCTCTAGCATTCCTTACTCCAGCCCCTGTTTACTAGTTTTCTCCAAGACAAAGCCACCCCGATTAGTGATCGATTTTCAAGCCCTGAATATGGTCCCTGTGGGAGACCACTACCCTCTCCCAAACATCAAGTCTTCTGGAGAATATAGGTTTGGCAACCACTTTCTCCTTCTTTGATTTTCATAGTTCCTTTTACCAGGTGGGAGTGAAAGAATCTGATAGATATAAGACAGCTTTCTCCACCCATAATGGGCACTATATTTGATGACAACAAGACATCAAAATGCCATGGTAATCCAGTGGGCACTAGAACTGCAAACGTTTGAGTTTGAAATTATTTACAAGCCAGGAAGCACCAACAGGGCAGATGTGCTCTCTAGAAATGTTATAGAAATGGCTCAGTCCAATGAAGAAGAACCCACTTTACAATTAGGGAACTTGACTGAGAAACAGTTCCTCACTGCCAGGAGAGTCAAGGAAGGGAAAGAGAAAACCTCATAATCAAGTGAATAAAAAAATCTGAAAAATGTAATAGATTTAGAAAATGTTTTACTTCATCAAAATAACTGTTCAAAATTAAATGCAATTAAAAAAGTATTAAAAGATTCTGAAGATAACACAAGGACACTGGTGTTGTCTGAAGGGTATCATTTGTCAACTAAAGGGGTTGTACAGAAACTGGAAGTTTACAGGAACAAGGGACAAAGGGAAAGGGCTATAAATTTAAATTTGATTAGTTTGTGGGTTGGGGTGTAAGCCAGGCAGCCATAACAGGTCAGCCCCTTAGGAGGCTGCCCACGGGAGATTAGGAGGTAGGTGAAAGGACAAGGAAGAGGGTTAATTTGCAGCACCCAACGTTCTTTACCAACCACCAAAGTTGGTATTGACGTGGGTGTGCGTTGCTTAACTTCAGTGATCTAACAGGAACTGGTGTGTCCAATGCAACTTGGCCACACTAAGTGTTGGTTCCAGAGCAGTGGTGGTTCCAGAATGTATTAATCACATGGCTATAAAATGTCAGGACCCTTGGGATTTCAGAAAACCCTTGCCAGGATCAAGACCCAGTTCCATTCAGGATACCTTGTATTCTGATGTGAAGAACTACTGTGAATCCTGCTCATCCTGCAATGAAAGGAAGAAACCCAAAGGCATAGCACCAATACAAAGTTTACCAGAAGTGAGTTTTCCCTTCCAAAGAGTAGGTTTGGATGTACTAGGACCTTTACTGACAACCATCAAAAATAATAAGTACATCCTCGTTTTCACAGACTATTACAGGAAAAACGTTGAAGCTCTTGCTGTTCTGGACCAGCAGGTTGAGACTGTAGCTAAAATTATGATTAATGAAGTGATCTCGAGACATGGTCTCTATGAACAACTTTTGATGGATAAAGGTCCCAATTTCACATCTAGTCTCTTTAAATCTCTGTGAAATCCTAGGAAAATGGAAAATATTCACTTCAGCCTATCATCCCCAGGGTGATGGACAGGTGGAATGGTTCAATGCTACCATTGCTCAAATGTTGTCTCATTACGTGAACAAGTCACAGAATGATTGTTTGTTGGTGTTTTAGGGCCCTTTAACTACTAGGTCATGAGAGCCCCATCCACAGCATAGTTCTGATACAGAGACTGCACAGAGACTACAGTAATGCAACAATTTTTGGATACTAGCAGTACCCAGTTTTCCCAAGCGGCCACCCATGTCAGTACTTGCTGGGGTTGCACTGCTTAACTGCAGTGATCAGACGAGAACTGGTGTGTCCAATGCAATTCGCTGCTCCCCAGAATGATTGGGATGACCAACTACCTTTGCTACTACTGCTGAACATGCATGCATGCATGCGTGAAACCCCTTTTATCTCATGTATGGAAGAGATGCCTTACTGCCTTTAAACCTCCTATGTACCTCTTTATATGCATACATACATATGTCATTATATGCATACATACATATGTCATTATATGCATACCTACATACGTCTTTATGTGCAGAATTTTTGAGAGGAGCTGACCATAAGAATACAATTAGCTTTTGAGTTTGCCAGGGAATCTCTCAAGAACAGCCAAGCTGAAGATAGAAAGGCAAGAAATAAGAAGTTATGGAACATGGAGTTCACAGATGGGGAACTCATTTACTTGTATACCCCAAGGGTAGAATTGGGAAGAAAGAAAAAAACTGAGTTGACCGAGCAGTGGCCCTTTTAGAATTATTAAGAGGTTGGGTCCTGTTAATGTTGAACTGGTTAAATTCAATAATCCTCTCATTAATAAGTCTGTACACGTGAATAGACTAAGGAGATTTCTACCTCGACACTGCTTTCCTAGTCTATGCAGTTCTACTGCTGGTCCTGGCCAGACTATTGTTAGTAGTCCAGGCACTTGTATGTACACTTCGTGTGCAGTAGAACTGACATTTGGGTGGGGGATGAGCAATCTGTTTGTGACAAGGATAATTTTGCAGCTGTGGCAGAGACTGTTGGGAACTTGGGCAGTGTTAGCTTAGAAAACGTAGCCCAAAAGGAGGCTCCTAAGGAGGCCACTGGCAATTCCCAAGGTCTGGTGACATCTAGGAAAGTGTCACCAGAGGGGCTCTGGGGTTGGGTTGAGGAATCAACCCAGGATTAATTATCGAGTACTCAATGAATATGGATGGGTCCCTTCCAAGACTACTCCCCTTGTTAGAAATCCTGGGAGAGAACTAGAAAAGGAATTTGAAATCTTGTTCCCATATTTATTAGTTTATGGTCTCCAAGTGGACTGATTCTTTTAGTTAGAAATAAATACAATTTATTTCATGTTCTAAATTACCAGACTACAGAAACATACACTCAGATGTCTTGCCAAAACCCAGGAACATCATTAGCATTGCGAATTTACCCTTAATGGTTCTAAAATTCTGTGTAACATATCAAAGACAGTCCTCAATCAGGGAATGGCTGCAATTCTGATTCCAGCTATGGCTCCATTGTGGGAGTATTCAACATCTGAACCTCACAACCTCCCCACTTGGAAGCAACAGCTGGATATTATGGTTGAGCTGATCAACAGCCAGCATGCACCTGACAAGCAGTTGACAAGCAGAGACTGCATTAATATTATGCATACACACCTTGGTTCAGAAGTAGCCCATTGCTTCATGAACAATCCCAGTGATGGAATGGAAGGCTAACTCCAACACTAGAAGAGTTTCTTGCCATGATCCAAGGTATGTTCAGGCAATTAATGTCACAAGCCATTGCGTTTTTCCATCACGAAACTTGCAAGCAAGCACGGAGCAAATGCACCATGGAATTCCTCAGCCGCTTATGCAACCTACAATCTGACTGTGACTCGTGAATTTTCAAAGGACGTTGGCCTGGCATACTGGCTTGCAACAAATTGTGCTAACATAAAGGCACAAAAGCATCTCTTAGCAACAATGCCACTCAACCTCGACTCATGCAATCTATGAAAACATCCAAAGCCTGATCTGCATCCCTCCAGAAACCACCAGCAGTATTCCAGATCATCAGCAGCAGTATCCACAGTATCCCACCAGCAGTATCCACATGCAGTTTACAGAGCAGCAGACTTCAATCAACATGTCCATGATGCTCAACCTGCCATACATGATGATGAGGACCACAACGTGTCTCCCCTACATGGTCTCTTTTGAAAAAGGGGGTGATGATGTGCACATCACAATGAGCATATCACATCGTCCACCCATCACATGCAGGTTTGGCACCATGGAGGAGAATGAATTGAAAATATAGAACAGTTAGACAAATGGCTAGGCTAGACAAGGCTTGTTCCCATATTTATTAGTTGATGGTCTCCAAGCAGACTAATTCTTTTAGTTAGAAATAAATACAATTTATTTCACATTCTAAGAGTCACCAGTCAGACTACAGAAACATACACTCAGATGTCCTGCAAAATCTCAGGGACATCAGGTAGCTGGATTTATAAAAATACCATTCAATGGATGAATTTTGGGTGTATTAGGGCCCCTCAACTACAAGGGCATTAGAGCCCCATCCACAGTGTAGTTCTGATGCAGAGACTGCACAGACACTACACTAATTCTAATTTAATACACTGCAAGCAGCCTTTTTTGGCCAATATGGCAGTGGAGAGACTAACTCTAAATCCTAGTTATGATAACATAATACTCCTAAAACCCTAAGCTATAATTCAGGAGCCTCCCCTAATACAATACTAGCTATGGTTGGTTTTCCTTGCATGAAGCCCTCCACCTTATCCTCACCAAGGCTATTCCATTGTCGAATGACTCTTGGCAAAAGTGACCAGTAGTATGAGTCTGTGCCCTAACCTCTTTCAATTTATATGGATGATCCTTTCTGCCTTTATACTCAGCCGGGGACACACATCCAGCCAAAGGTCCATTACATCCTAGCAGCAGCAGTCTTATAAAAAGGCTAATGCTGTGAGATATACGCCTCTGGCTTAATGTATCCCACCCTAGTTCCTTAATCATGGCAGATACACTTTCTGTGTGAGAAAACCTATTAAGTACAATTCTTGTTGCCCTCCTTTGGATCCTTTCAACCTCCCAAGATAAGTCCTGCCTGAAGGGGAACCAAATTGGACTGCCATACTCCAAAATCGGGCATACCATAAAAATATATGCTGTTTGCTTTACCTCCTTTGTGCTATCTCGAAGGACCCTATTAATCAGGCAGAGGAATTGACCAGCCCTCCCAATCACTTTACCAATGTGATCCTTCCAATTACCCTGACTATTTAAGACAATTCCCAGCTCTATCTATGTGATAATCAAAATCAAGTATCTTTCTAGATCTGGATATTGTAAAGATCCTACACTTCCTCAGGTTTAATGGCAATTCCCATTTTACACACCAATTGTAAATTCTATCTAGATCCTGTTGTAATTGCACACAGGATGATAACCCATTATCTAATACACGAGCAGCACATGTGTCATCTGCAAATAGTTCAAGGAAGGAATTAATATCAAGCCCCATGTCGTTCACATAGAGAATGTACAACAAAGGACCCAATACACTTCCCTGAGGGACCCCTGACGTGACTGGTTTCCACTGAGATGCACAACCCTTGAAAATGACCCTCTGTTTTCTATCAGGTTTGTTTGTTTGTGTTTTAGGGCCCATCGACTACAAAGGTTATTAGGGCCCAGAAAGACAATCACCATGGTGGGGGGTGTAAAATGCCAACCCACCATGATGATAATAAAGAAGGGCAAAGCCCACTAAGAGTAAAAATAGTAAAAGGCAAAAGCCACCAAGCTATCAAGCAGATAGGACCTTACCCATTGAACAACATTTCTATGTATCCCTAAGCAGGACATTTTTGAGACCAGCTTATCATGGGGCACCATGACAAAAGCCTGTTCAAAGTCCAAGAATACAACATCAACCTGCTTTGTTGCTATTTAAAGCCATTTGAATATGATCCATCAAGCAAGCCATTTGGGTGTCGCATGACCTGCCTTTCCTAAACCCATGTTGGTTATTTCTAAGGATGCCCTTCCTTTGCAGGTATCCCATTATGGATGAGAATAAGATGATGCTGGAACAATGCTTATGGCTAATGACTTTTTAAAAATTTCTACCAAGTAACAGCTAATAATCGCAGAAAGCCGTTGCAGAATAAATGGCAAAACACCATCAGGGCCCATGGCCTTATATACTGGTAATTTACTCAGTAGCTGCTCAATTCCCACCCTAGTGATAATAACCTCATCCATTCCTCCTGGCAAATCCCTAACAAATTCTGGCTGGGAGTTATTTCTACTGGTTGCAAAGCTTTTTGCAAATGTATTATTAAAAACGTTGGCAATCATAAGACTATCCTTGACTAAATTTCCTGGCCCATCCTTAACCACTGTATCCCAATTTCTCTCCTCCCTAAACCTCTTTATATATCCCCAGAATGCCTTTGGATTTTTCCTAAATGTTCTCATGAAAGTTCTTGTAAGCTTCCTTCATGAACCCTTTAACCATTTTGCAGGCCCCTTATAGACCACCTCACTATTGACGTCCCTCCCTCTCCTAAGTGCATTCTTAGCCCTTCGCTGGTTTCGCAAAGCTACCTTCACCTCTTTAGTATACCATTCTGGAACAGAGTTTTTCCTTATAATCTTGGTGGGGACAGCTAGTTGTGTACCCTCTTCTAATAGGGCTAGGAATCTATTCCAAGATTCCTCAACACCACAGGTATTAGCAATGGTGATAAATCATTTAATTCATATTCCAGATAAGACTTGAAATACTCCCAATTAGCCTTATTATATTGGTATGGAACAACTTTTCGATACTAGCAGTATCCAGTTTTGCCAAGCGGCCACCAATGTCAGTACTAGCTGGGGTTGTTTTCCTTAACTTCAGTGATCAGACGAGAACTGGTGTGTCCAACTCAATTTGCCACTCTCTTAATTGAAGGCTGCAGGTCCTGATGGCATTTCTGCATATATTATGCAGTGGCTTTCAGGGATACTTAGCTATTACCTGGTGGAAATATTTAGAAAGTCATTAGACACAGGCATTGTTCCATCATCATGGAAACTGGCTAATGTGGTACCAGTTTTCAAGTCAGGAGACACAGCAGACCCTAAGTGCTATAGACCAGTTTCATTAACAAGTGTTGTATCCAAGGTTTTTGAACATATCCTATTCTCCTCTATAATGGGGCATCTGGAAAAGATTGGCATCCTTAGCAATAACCAGCATGGGTTTAGAAAAGGGAGGTCATGTGACACCCAAATGGCTTGCTTTATTTTATTATATTCAAAGGGCTTTAGACAACAGAAAGCAGGTTGATGTTGTATTCTTGGACTTTGAACAGGCTTTTGTCATGGTGCCCCATGATAAGATGGTTTTAAAAATGTCAAGTTTAGGGATACATAGAAAGGTTACACAGTGGGTAAGGTTTACTAATTTTCAGAATCCTTTAGTATAAATCTAGCTAGCACTTGCAATAGGTCCTCTCCTGCCCCTTAGATAATGTCCTTTCTTCAGAGGTTTAGTAAACTACAGATTTTACTGCAACTGTTGGGCTGGCAGTAAATAAATGGCAATAACAATACAAAAATGTGCCGCCAGTTGTGCCCCATTGATGCACTGAGGTGGAGCAATTGCTGCATTGCTTCCCCTCTGGGTCTGCCCCCGGGAACATTGTCAAAGGGGCAGTAGAAGACCTATTATACTTGCTAGATAATTTATACTAAGGGATCTTAAATATTTGAAAATATTGGGGCACACTTTTTTTGAAGTGCTCCCCCTGATCCACCTCTGGATCCGGCCCTGTCAACTTGATGTGATATACAAGGACATAAAATCGTTATTAGTTCATCATGCAGCAACTAATAAATAGAGAAGAATGTCAGAAACCTATTTTATCAATGATCTTTCTTTGACATTGTCAGTTTGTAAAAATTGTCACTCCTTTGACATATTTTTAAGGACACAATAAACTGCTACAATTAAAACATAGTATTATTTTGTTTAATCGATTTAATGAATTTGTACAATCTGTAAAATTCCTATGGGTACACATGTATCCGGGTAGTAATAAGAGGGGTATATCAGTTAAATTTCTTACCGATTAATGTTCTTTTGTTGAAAACAAACACACATACACAAATTTTCTCTGAAATTTCCCAAATAAGGGGGATTTGGTAGGACAAAATGATCGTTCTCATAGAAATTTTTTGGCATCAAAGCAAAGTCAAAATTTGGTACATGTGTACCGAGGTAGTAACACAATGGTTCAAAAGGATTTGTTTTTGTCATAGAAAAACAGAGGCAAAACAGTATTGCCTCAAATAGAGCACACACTTTGTCAAAACACTGTTTAAAATTTATCAATTTTTATGATTACTATGAAAATGGACATCACTGAAGCTGCTGACCTAAGTATCCTAGCCCTTAAACGGTGTTGTGCCTATATTGTGTCATGATTGGCGTTGTGGGGTCAAAAATGATACCAAATTTAAATTATTTATTAGAACTGATTTATTTACTTTATATTTCCAATATATTAAAGTTTTGTTTTAGTTTAAAGGATTTAAAATGTAAATTCTGTGTTGTATGATAAAATAATGAAGTGGAACATATAAAATGATGTGATATTGAGGTGTCTGAAATGGAAATGAACTCAGATTGCATTATGGTACAAAGATTATTGTTTTCATGTTAAAATTTTTTACAAATGTACTCTTTAACACTTTAATTTTAGAATAAAAGGTGATAATTAAAAAATATATTAAATCATTTGCATTTTGTAACAGTTAACATAGAATTCACAAATTGGTAATATTCAAGGCATTTGCTATCCACACTCCTTGCACCCCACTGAGCGACAGGTTTGGCACACTTTGAAACACTTAGTGCTGTGGGGTCTTTAATGGCACCACTTGACGATTGACATTTAAAATTTAATAAACTAATCACTGCAATACACGTAAAATCTGGCTATGGGTCAATATTGACCTACTTCAAAGGTACAGAGAAGTACAAATGATAAAGTGGCTTCCAGAGGGGGTGGTATCAACTTAAAATTTCACTGGTATCACAAAGGACCCCATAACACCGTTTGAGGGCTAGTGCTGAGATTACATACAGAAAATAAGGAAAAACGGTGACATTATTGGGTGCACCCTATATATCATGAACAATAATAAAGTGAAAATTTTATACTCTTTATAGTAAATTAAAAGATCATCCACAAGTTTTTTGGATATTTTCAGAAGCATTTGTCCACCTTTGAAAATTTGTTAAAACTACTTGCACCTTTTAATACTTACCAAGATAGAATTCTATGTAAGGCTATACCACCTACTGAAAGGCCTGCAGTGACATTGAGGTATGGGAAAAGTCAATTTAATATTGCACAATATTTTATTCAAAGAGAAACGATTATGTAACACAGCAATGTTCTTATCTAATAGTAGGTAAATATTAAAAAAATATAACAATATCAGAATCATCAGAATTTTCACTGAAATTAGATACATAACTGTGGATAGACTCATTTGTATTTGCAGAGGCTGTTGTAGAAGGAGAAACAATAAAAGGTGTGAGATCACTGCATTAGGCTTTTGAGGGGAAGCTTGTAGATATTGTGGACTCTGCACAATATAATATTGTGGATGAGGATTCGGATTTGTGGTTGTGATTCCTTGGATACATTTGTTGTGTGTTTAATATGTGGATTTCAGACTGTGGATGGGGGATTTCTAAATAATGAAAGAATTTATATTTTTACATCCAATTAATCAATGACAACACAAAGTTGTAATCTTCATCAAATTCTGTATTTTTCTTATTTTCTAAAACCTTTAGTAGAGATTTTTCAAAACTTTCCATCTTTTTCTCTAATTTATGTATGGGATGTGATAAGGGTACTTGATCTGTGTCAGTAGTTTCAGCCTCTTGATCACTACTGTCCTCAATATTACTTGTGGTTCCCCTAAGGTCTAATGTTGGTAGTAGAAACATTAGATGATTAAAAGCCAGACCATTGAAACTGTCATTGGACTGTCAGGTGACAATGGAAGAATGGGGCAGACTCAAGACTGATTTGTTGAAGCGTGCACACTTGCATACATTTAAATAGGAAGGCGACAGTCTTGAGTGTTGCAGTGGTTGCTAGACAGTTTTGTCAGTGAGATGCCTTGTTTCAAGTTGAGCACATAAGACTGTCTCAACAGACTTTGTGCTGAGCTTGAGCAATGAATGTCAATGGGTAGCTGCACACTGAAACAAGACGTCTAGCAGACAAAACTCGTTGACAACCATACACCACATATCCTCACCTTCCCGGTAAAACATTTTTTGAGAGTTTCACTTTTTTGATTCATTATATTCTGCACATTGAATACCAATTAATGGTGTAATCATTTTTATCATTCATTAAGTAGTTATTTTATATTTTAATGTTTAACAATATTAAATATCCTCATAAGCAAAACATATTTTTTGAAAGTTATTGTGACAACTTTTTGCTGTGATTAAGTGACAACCTGTAATTTTTGTTTTTAAGCAACATTTTATATGGTGCTTACAGTAAAAGTTGGCACACAATTTCCCTTCATATAATTGAGCTTTTTAACAAACTTATTTAATTTCTTTATGGGATTTGGCCCAAAAAATATTCAATCCATATATGAAAGGTCTACAATGGCTCACTAGGTGGCACATAGATATTGTTTTGTGCATTTATCGACTTGCCTTAATTTGCAAATTTTGATGTGATTATTGGTGCTGTCGGTGGGAATAGTACCTCCTGACTACAAGGCAAAGACCCAGAGGTCTCAAGTAGGGTAGGGCTGTGGGCTGGGTAGTGCTTTGGTGGTGAAGAGAACGTGTTTTTGGGGTGAGGCTTTCTAAGCCTAACCTTGTGGCATTTTCTGTGGGTCATCTGCTCCTGCAGTCACCTGAGGTGAGCTGAGGCTGCACCTGAGGCTGAGCCCCCTTTTATTAGTAATTAGTATTATTATTGGTTTTGTGGCCAGTTGCTAATAGCAAAAGTTGCCTTTTCCCCTTGTCAGTGTTACTAGTTTTTAGTATTATTATTATCAATATTGTTGCAGATATTTGTTGTTTCTTTCCTTACTGGGGACATGCAGTACTAGAACTGCATGCCTCCAGTATAGTGTAAATATTATCTAATCAGGTGAATGTGAGACCTCCACTCACTTGTCAATGCTACAGCAATTGATGAGTGTCTCCTCCTGTGGGGTAGGATGGCACCCCCTCCCCACAGGTAGCCCTGCTATTATTGCTGGGGGTTCTGGACATCTGACTGGGGTGCCCCAAGTCAGAGATGTCACAAATGGTAAAGGAGTCAGGCTCAGAGTAGGGACATGGAATGTAGGGACCCTTTCAGGAAAAACTGGGGAACTAGTGGACACCCTGAGGCACAGGCACATTAGCATTGTATTTCTGCAGGAGACCAAATGGAAGGGAAATAGATCATGGATGCTGGAGGAAGGATACAAGGGCAAAATGGGGTGGGCATTGTATTCAGTAGGGATTTGCAGCAGGGGATCAACTCAGTCACAAGAGGTAGCAGTAGGATAATGTTATGCCACAGTAGTTTGGCATAAGTGCCTATGTCCCCAAGCAGGCCTGGGTGACACAGCTAAATCAGATTTTTGTATTAACTTTGATGAAGTAGTAGTCAGGAAACAGCAGAATTAGACAGGGCAAGGGAAATCAGCACTTAATTATTGGGGGTGACTTTAATGCCCACATGGGTATGGTTGGTGCAGGTATGGCATGATCAACCCTGAGGGGCAGAAGGTCCTTGAGACAACAAGAGCACATGGCCTTGCATTAGCCAATATATGGTTCAAGAAGAGGTAAAAGCACCTAATCACTTTCCAGTCACCACAGGGGAGGTCCCAGATAGACTTTTTCATGGTTAGGAAGCATCACGGCTGAGCATTCGTGACTGCTGGGTGCTACCCAGTGAGGCTTTTCAGAAGGACAGAGGCCATAAGCTGCTTATGATGGAATTACAAATAGAGGGGACAGTTAGGCAACATACCTGGAAGGGAGAATCAGTTGTTAGGTGGTGAATGTTGCACACCAAAGCTGTGGAGTTTGTTGGTGGTCTCCGCAAACCACTGGAACCGCCACTGGCCATTGACGGCCCGCCACACCAGCAGGAGAGCGTCAGAGGAGGGCACAGCAGTGTTTGAGATATCTGGCAAGTGGGCCACCTGACGGGCATGTGCATCCGCCCTCTCATTGCCCATGATTCCAACATGCCCTGGGACCTACATAAACAACACTGTCTTGCCCTGCTTATGAATCACAAGCAACAATCTGTGCACACCCTGGACGATGGCATGTCTGCCATATAGGGTGCGCAACAGCTGAAGGGAGCATAGGGAGTCAGTCGCTACAACAAAGTGTCTGTCGTTAAATATTTGGATGAGTTCCAGTGCCCTGTGCAGAGCTGTGAGTTCTGCGGTTAAGACACTGGCAATGCCTGGGAGGCGGCCCCCTATGAGAGGACCAGTTGAAAAGACTGACCAACCCACCGAGGAGCCATCCTTTGACCCATCCATGTAAATAAAAACATGGCCTCGATAGGTCCAAGAGAGGCGTCCAAACTCTTGTTGGTACACTAACCTGTTGGTACTGGTTTTGGGTAAGGCTCTGGCACCGTCCAGGGTGGCACAGAGGCCGGCAGTACATGCTGCACCCTAGGCATAGTCACACCCAGGCCAGTAAAGCCGTCCATCCACCACACACAGAATGAAGGGGGAACCCCCAGGCGGCAGTCAAATGGCCGTCTCATAGTGTTACTAAAGACGGCCAGGTTTGTAGGGTGCTATGACCGACCTTTCAGCCGCAAAATATATGCAGCTGCAAGGTACTGCCACTGCACTGTCAGTGGTGATTCACCAGTCTCAGCATAGAGGCTGAGTACTGGACTTGTGCGGAATGCCGCAATGGACAACTGGATGCCAGCGTGATGAACACTGTCCAGCATCTGGAGAGTAGATGGAGCTGCCAGGCCATGTACGCTGCAGCCATAATTGAGACGTGATTGAATGAGTGACCGGTAGAGTCAAAGCATCACCATTCGATTTACCCCAAAACCAGTGCCCTGCAGGCACCACAGAATGTTAAGGGAGCAAAGGCACTTAGCCTTCAGCTCCTTCAAGTGCACGACCCATGTCAGACGGCTGTCAAAACGGAGACCAAGAAACCAGGCCGCCTCTACAACTGGCAGGAGGCGGCCATCCAGGGAAAGCTGAGGCTCAGGGTGAAGCCCTCGCTTACGACAGAAGTGCATGACAGTAGTTTTGTCAGGGGAGAACTTATAGCCACGAGAGGCGGCAAACTCGTTGGCACTGTTTATTGCCAGTTGCAGCTGGCGCTCAATGCTGTGCATCGTGGCAGCCCGGTGCCTAACAGAAAAGTCGTCCACGAATAGGGACGACTTTACAGGGGAGAACGAAGGATGGTAGGCCGTTCACTGCAACAGCAAAGAGCGTCACATTCTCCTGCAGGAAGGCCGAGGAGCAGGTGTTACCCACACGCACTCTGAATGTCCATTCAGACAAAAAGCTATGGAGAAAGAGGGGCAGATTACCCCTGAGCCCCCACTGGTGAAAGGTCTCCAGTATACCATGGCGCCATGTGGTATCATATGCCTTCTCCACATCAAAGAAGACAGCAACTAAGTGCTGTCTGAGGAGAAAGGTCTCACGTACTGCAGTCTCCAGGGAGATCAAATTATCCAGTGGAGACCTGCCAGCACAGAAGCCACACTGGGCATTGGCCAGAAGGTTGTGCCGTTCCAGATACCACACCAGGCACTAAGACAGCTGGTTTTGCAAAGACAGCTCGTCAGGGAAATGGGTCTGTAATTTTCCGGAAGGCTACCATCCTTCCCAGGTTTTTGCAGTGGGATGATAGTAGCCTCTCACCAACCTGCAGGGATTTCATGCTGCTGCCAAATATAGTTCAATACCTCAAGGAGGTATATAACGCCTTTCTCTGGTAGGTGTCGTAGCATTTGATAGTGGATGCTGCCCGCAGCTCCCAAGAGGTAAATGGATTGTTATACCCCTTGGCGACACCCCCCAGCAAAAGTATGTGGGTGGCGTTCTGCAGCCTATTTAATATGCATAAATGCTGCCGTGTAGTGCTGGGAAATGGAGACGGCTGCAAACGTCCTTGCCAGTTCCTCAGCCACTTCACACGGCAGAAGGCAATGTCTCCCTTGTAAAAGGAGACCTGAGCCACATGATGGTAAATATCTGCCTTGGATCTTCCTCAGCTATTCTGAGACTTTCTTGGAGGGCGTGTGACAGGTAAGTGAGGAGACGTTCCGACTCCATGAAGAGCGCTTGGCCTCCATGATCACCCGTTGTGCATATGCCTGGGCTCGGAGATAGTCGATACAGTTTGGCCTCGGTAGGAGGAGATTGGAAGCAGTGAAGAGCTCGTCGGTGAGCCAAATTGCACTCTGACAATCCTCCGTCCACCATGGCACCTGTGCTTGTGGTGGGTTACACGAGCTCTGGGGGATGGATGCCAATGCCGCCCTGACCACCACCTCTGTGAAGTGACTCACTAGGCCGTTGACCCCATCAAAATCACACAGTGGGCAAAAGTAGATACGGTGAACAAACTCCTCCTGCAAACATGTGGGCAAACATGTCCTGCGATGTCTCTGGGCCACCCCACATTGGTGGCTTGGCTGACAGACATCGAGGATTAGGGCTGTGACCTACAGTCTCCATAACATCACTTTGGCCACAGCTTCCAGGGAAAACGGGAGGCCAAGGCAGTAGCCCAGTGTTGGTCAATCGGCCAGGGGCACATAAGTGGTTATGCCTCCTAGGGTGACTGTAAGTGGATCGGCAGTCAACCCCGATGCCAATGGGCTGGTACTCGGGGATTATGCCACCCTAACGGTATACTGCTCGAGGAATCTCGGCGACCCGAATGGGTGTCTCCTCATTGGGCTCCGGAACGAACCTGTGGCGTCTATCAGGGAACGAACCTGTGGCGTCTATGGCATCATCACCTGCCCTTAACAAGAGGCAACAACCTCTTAGCCTTAAGGTGCAGGGTTCCCCCCACCGATGCACAGCATGTTCCTGCATCTAAGATTTTAGGTGCAGTCAAACAACCATCCATACCTTCTTCCTATCCTCCCCGGTTTATTTCCATCTCTGGGGAGGATGGTGCAGCCTTGGGGAAGGCATCGCCCTTCCTTATCGCCAAAGCCATCAAGGGCATTGCCCGGCGACGTGACTTCGGTCAAGAAACTGCGCAATGGCACCTTGTTGGTGGAGGCATCCGCCCCTCACCAGATAGCAGCACTACTGAAACTGCAGAAGCTCAGTGTTATCCCCATTGTTGTCGAACCCCATCGCACCTTAAACACCAGTAGAGGTGTGGTGCGGTGCCCCGACCTATATGGGGAATCAGAAGAGCAGATAGTGGAGGAGCTCAGGGACCAGGGTGTGATGGCTGTTCGCCGCCCCTCGGTCCAATGGGACGGAGAATCCCGCCCATCTGACACCTAGGTGCTGACCTTTGGTAGGCCCAAGGTGCCGGAGTACATGTGCCGGAATACATGTGAGTACTTGCCTGTACGTGCCTTCATCCTGAGTCCTCTTTGATGCTTCAAGTGCCAGCGATATGACCATGGACAGAATTCGTGTTCTGCCAATGCCGTGTGTGGCACTTGTGGACAGGGTGACAACTCCCCTGAGTCTTGTAAGACTGCACCTTTTTGTGTCAACTGTAAGGGCAACCACCCCGCCTCCTCTTGGGATTGCCCCACTTGGCTGCAGGAACGTGCAATCCAGGAGTTGCATCCTAGGGGGAACCTGCCCTCTTGTTAAGGGCAGGTGCCGATGCTGTAGACGCCAGAGGTTTGTTCCCTAATGTAGTTCGCTTACTGGGGGAACACGGCCTGTTTGTTGGAGCAGTACAGGTACACGTCTCCATCAGCTCAATGGCTGCTGGCCCCACTCAATTGGGTGGGACCGAGCCCACCATCTTCTGGCTTAACACAAGTCAGTAAAGAAGAAGGGGGAGGGGTGCGGTTATTTGATCATTGGCATCAGAGTTGACTGCCGGTACACTTACAGTCACCCTAGGAGGTATAACCACTATCGCGTGCCTGGCCGATTGACCAAGACCGGGCTACTGCCTTGTCCTCCCGTTTTCCCTGGAAGCTGTGGCCGAAGTGATGTTTTGGAGACTGTAGGTCGCAGCCCTAATCCTCGATGTCTGTCAGCCAAGCCACCAATGTGGGGTGGCCCAGAGACATCGCAGGACATGCGCCTCTTCAATCACCAGGATCCACTTTTCCCAGGGGTGTGGGTCTCCACGCACGGCAAACACGCGGGTAGGCGTTTGTTTATGGTCACCTCAGTGAGGAGCCTACATCGACCGAGATCAAGTCAGTCATCCAGTAAAGGATGCAAGGACAATGACAACCACCATGATGGTATCGTCCTGTCCAGGCCACAAGTGATGGCCAATGACGATAGTGGTATCATCCAATAAGGGGCAAGAAAAGGTCACCCCATTTAGTCGCCTCTTATGACATGAAGGTATGCAGTGTTCCTATTCTACCCCAGGCACACCAGGGTACTCTACTCCCATCTATCTCCCACCAGGTCCCCGTCCACCCCACACACTCAAATCAAACAAAGGTTGATTTGAAAACATACCTACCATAAAATCTCACATACTGGCTGTGGATTTAACACGAAACACAGGGTCATTTAGTGTGGTCTATATGCGAGGGCGGACTATATATGAGTGCAGACTGTAAATGAAACCAAGGGTTCTCAATGAAAACTGCTCCTCATTTTCTAAACATTTTATTAAACTGAACAACACAACTTTACACAATATGTTCTTATTTATTTGATAATTCAATATAAAATCTTTCACATTTCAATTTCATCGTTAGAGCAATCTGACATTTCATGTTCATATTCATTTAATCCCATTGCCCCCACAAGTTTCCCCACTGGCTACAGTAGGAATTTTTAAGTGCAGACTATATTTGAAACATACCCATTTCTAATGCAGACTATAGACGGGTGCAGACTATATTTGAGATGCGGACTTTACGTGAGATTTTATGGTATTCATTTACAACCTCCTCCATTCCCACATATCTCCATAAGGTCCCTGTCCACCCTGACACAGTTGGTAGTCTGACATCATCCACGTTTGTAAAGCTCCATTTGACAGCTGGCCAAATTTGCAGGCCAGATTTGTATTTTCATAGAGTCAGTTTATGAATGACACGAAGCTAATGACCATTTAGGAATGCTATTCCAAATGACCAGTTTAGGAATGCTATTCCAAACGTACCCAAAAAACTTTCAAATACAGACAGGTCTCTTTTTACACGGGGGATACGTTCCTCAGAAAATCGCATGAAAAGAATTCACATTAAAAAGGACTATAAGTCTATGGAAAAATTGGGGATACGTTCCAAAATTTTTAAAATTTGCATAACTCCGAAATTATGAATTAAAACTAATGTAAAACTGCATAAAAAAAATTTTGTTGATGTTGAAAAAAATGGGTCTCTTAATAATTTCCTTTGAGAAGCTGAAAATAATTTATATAAATTCTTAAATAAAATTGCATTTAAATACAACTCGTAATATAAATTTACATGTTTTTAATCACCATCACTATCTGATAAGAGTATCATCAGATATTGTTTCCACACGTCTTTTACTGTCAAGGACTCATTTTCTAATTTATTCAATATGAATTTGTAAGTCCGCTTAATGTAATATTGTTTGAATGTTGAAATTATGCCTTGATCTAATGGCTGAAGAAGGCTTGTTGTGTTGGGTAGAAGAAATACTATTTGAACATTTGGATGTTCTAACTGTAAATGACCTGGTGCATTATCAATACAATAGAATCCTGTTATATCGAACCTCAGGGGACCGTGATAAATACTTTGATATATCCGAGTTGTGATATATCCAATTCCGGAAATTATATAGTTAAAATTTACGTTTTCACAAATGTAAATGTCCTGCTATAATAATATCTATGATCATATGATCAGATCATCATATCATCATCATCATCAACATACCCTTATCATGCCTGTGGCAGGGTCGGGTCTGTGAGTTCTTGGTCCCCATCCACCCTCCAAACTACCTAAAATATTACAATCAAAAAATTAAAAAAAAAATAAGATCACAACCTAAAGAAGTTCTATTCTAATTCACTATACTGCAAGCAGCCTTATTTGGCAGTGGAGAGACTCTCATTCCTACAAATGATTCTGTAGAACTCCTAAAACCCTGTTGTGCAGGATTTAAACCCGCAACTTGTGCAACCAAGTTCCGCTGGACACACCAGTTCTCGTGAGATCACTGTAGTTAAGCAGCACAAGCCCACGTTAGTATTAACATGGGTGGTTGGTAAAGAAATTTGGGTGCTGCAATTTTCCCCTGTCCTATGTCCACTACCTGCCTCGTCATCTCCTGCAGCAGCCTCCTTAGGGTTCGTCCTGTCATGGCTGCTTGGGTAACTCCCCAACCCATTAAATGAATCCAGAATCCCTAAACTATAATTGTTGTGTCCCCCTACAATACTTGCAATGGTGGCCTATCCTTTCAGGAAGCCCTCCACTTTATCCTCTAAAGTTATCCCATTGCCAAATGTTCCTTGTCAAAAAAGACCAGTAGTATGAGTGTCTGTGCCCTTATCTCCCTCAATTTATATGTATGATCCTTTCTCACCTCATACTCAGCCAGGGACACACTACCACCCAGAGTGGTATGTGTGGGCTGCCAAGTCAATTGCACCTTGGTCTAGATCAGTGGTTCTCAAAGCATGTTCCACAGAACACTGGTATTCTGTGAAACCACTTCAAGTGTTATGTAAAAAAATTTAATGCACAAATAAAGCAATGGAGAGATACTCTGATGTAACCCACAGAATCAATGGGCGAGGGGGGTCACTGAAGAAACCCAAACTAGTTCAAAAGGGAAGTTCTACAGGACAGTGGTTAGACCAGCTATACATATTGAAGGACCAGTCTTACATATTAGTCAGACTGAACAGCTAGACTGAACAGCATAAGGCAACATGTTTCACTGACTGAACAGAGCATAAGGAAACAACTTAGCTCTTATGTTGTGGAAGGGATTAGTTGGTGCAAACATGAAGCGGCAGACCCACCTAACTGATACATCGGCATGAAAGAAGCAAGTGATAGAATGTAAAGGATGCTGAGAGTTTTTTAGGACATGGGTGAGCTCAATTAGTTGACAATAGGGTAATAAAGAAGCAAAAGAGAGGATTTGGTATCTTTCCCCTATGAGTTAACACTGCACCAAGGAGGGATACAAAAGATGGTTCTAAGCATTGCATTTTATAACATGTGGAGGGGATGCAATTGACTATCACTTTAGCCCTGAAGATCAATATGAGATGATGCCTACCAACTATGGGCTTGAGGCACTTGAAAAGATGCAATAGTTAGTTTAGCTTTGTCTTCAATAGGCCCTTGTACTCCCAGAACTGTAGGTGACAATCCACCATAACTCCCAGAAGCCTAAGAGAGGAGGATGACTTAACAGTTAGAGGATACACCAGCTTTGAAGAGAACAAGATAGCATATTTATTCCAATAACTGCCGCCCTCTATTAAGTGCCACACAATCAGGGCCAAAAAAAAGTAATAAGCGCCACCCTCCAATAATCGCCGCAGCGTTTTTTTGCTAGTGGTAAAATATTTTTGGAAGAAACAGTGGGGGTAGGCCGGCATACCCTCACATACATCACCATCATACCCTTATCCCACCTGTGGTAGGTTCAAGTCTGCAAATTATAACCCTCCACTCCTGTCTATCTTCCATCAGATCCTCATCCCCACTCACTGCCAATACCTTTACAGACAACCAGCTCCCACATCTGCTTTGGTCTCCCCCTACCCCAGGTGCTTCCAACCACCTGGATTCCTGAAATGAGCTCCTCTCCTCTTCTCATTGTGTCCATACCACCTCAACCTATTCACCCTCATTATATCGCCGATGACCACTACCCCAAGGCTACCTCGAATATACGCATTCCTAATTCTATCAGCTCTCGACACGTCCCTCATTTACCACATTACTGCAGTGTTATTTTCTTCTTTTTTCTTTTTTAATTATTTCGACATGTGAATATATATGTAAGTGATTTTGGGAGAGATTGATGGAAAATATGAATAGCAAAAATGTAGAGTATTTATTCCAAAACAAAAATTGAGAATACAATTCTTTAATTAACCTGATTCCACAATATGATACATGCAGACATACTTTTAATTAATTGTCATAAAAAGGATTTCTCACAATTTCTCTTTTCCCCATTTATATAAATACAACATAGTTTCTATTTAGTTCTTATAGTTCAAACACGTCTAATGATATCATTCAAGTAATTCAGTGTTGTTTTCCAATTATTCCTTTGACCTTATACAATTTTAATTCCAGAAATAATATAAATCAATTCCTAAATTCCAGAAATAATATAACGTAAACTAAGAAATAATATTGTCTCACTTAATTGTTTTTGAATTATTCTTTTACAACTTAATTCCAAAAATAATATAAATCAATTCCTTAGTTCCAGAAATAATATAATGTAAACTAAGAATTAATATTGTCTAACTTAATTGTTTTTGAATTATTCTTTTACAACTTAATTCCAAAAATAATATAATTTATTCAATATATATTCTCTAATTTTGACATAAGTGTTATCACTTGGCTTTTAACTAATATTAAGAAACTCCTGACGATTGTATATGGTATAAATACACAGGGCGCCACGTGGTGTTTTTCTTTTGTGACTCATTTTAAAGGAATTTGGGTTGGCTAAATTTTTAGGTGTGGTACAATCTTTAGGAATTTCCTCATTTAGTTATATTTCTGTATGTGTATGTGTAAGTTGATTTTTTAAGTTTCTGTTATTGACAGGAAGTTATCAATTGGTGACTTTACTAAAGGCATTTTAAGGGTGCATTT
>JAAFCE010009058.1:8257764-8269292 GCA_013389805.1 Trigoniulus corallinus
ATTAAGGACATCACCTTCTGCTAACTGCAAGTTTGACACTGGCAAGATATGCCTTACTTTTGAACATTTGTCAAATAATATTAAAACACAAGAATTTTGAATGGAAACAGTGCCTAACTTTCATTCACTGCTGCCAACACATTGTTCTACATTGCTGGTTACTTTCTATTATATATCTTTGTTGATTGTTGATGTGTGTGGAAGTGTGTTGAAGAGCTCCAGGTTGGTAAGCAATATCAGTGGTAATATTGGTTATTTTTGGTGGGGATTTTTTAAAATATATTTGTGGGTTATATAATCTTTTATTGGACAAAAAGTTATCATTGGATTGGTTTAATTATTTAAGGGATTCTTTCAGATTTTATTTGGTAGTTATGCAAGTCCTATTAGTCTTGTGTGAATCACCATGGTCAAGCCACATGGTTCATTCTTTAGGTGTGGCCCAATCTAGTGGGGGTGTTTTGGGTGTGGCCCTTTGTGAATGGTGCATTTTGGCTGTGACTCATTCTTAAAGAATTTCTGTGTTTAGTTGTAGTCTTAGATTTACTAATTCATTATATTTATTCAATAGTTGTACTTGACTTAAAGTTGTGTGCTAACAACTTTATTTTTAAGGTGTTGAAAATTTTGAAATTGTAATTTTCTGATTTTTGAGGTGGGGACAGCAGTCTCAGTAGGGCAAAGTACATTCTTTCTCATATGTTGGTTTGCTATTGTGCATAGATTGTTCTTTTCAGAGGGTTTTAGGGTTCTTTCCAAAACTTTTGGGAAACTTCTCATTAGTGATTCCCATTTTTATTTAGTGGAAATCTGGTTATAGTGGAATACTGCTCTGGTATTTCAAATTTCTTTTTGGATAGTGCATGGGTTTTCCCAGATAGTGATGCCTCCAAAGAAAATTACTGAGTGTGGGGGTTGCAAGGACCTAAAAATGGAGCTAGCTAAGCTTGAGGCAGAGGTGGCTAAGTTAAAAGCTGCCATTTCTGTCTCTAGCCCCTCTCTACACAGGGTGAAAAAGGGTAATGGGGGGTCTCCAATGACGTCTCCAGCAGGGGCATCCAGCATGCAGGGGAATACTTCTAAAGTGGTAGAGAGAAATGGAAGAAAAGGTATGAGAGTACAGGTAGATGCTGTGAAGGAGACAGGAATAACAGTCCCAATAGTTAGTCCACCAAAGACTCCCAAAGGTGAAGGAAATATTGGTAAGTTGATTCTGAGGTTGGGAAAAATCCTTGCACCAATTCACAGGATTGTACTATTAGTGATGGGGATCTACAGATGGAGCAGAGTGAGCACAATATTTAGGTAAGGGACAGGGGTGTAAAATTTATTCAAAACCAAATACCCTGTAAATCAGTGATCATAATTGGGGGCACAGATTTATGGGGTATAGATAAATGGGCACTGCCTATTTGGCCTGGATAGAGGCTGTGTTAGTGTTGCTTCTCTTCCATATGCTAGACTGGTGGACATAAAGGATAAGATTTCAAGTATTACAAAAGGTGAAAGGGAGGAATGCCTGGTAATTTTGCAGATAGGGTCAAATGATATAACTCACAATAAACCTGCAGCAGTTCTGGAAGGAATTGTGGAAATTGCCAAGGAAGTCAGAAGTATCAGACAAAATGCAAAGGTAATCCTCTGCCCAATCATTGAAAGAAAGGACAGAGGTGGAGTAGCCACAGCTAATTCCCGATGGGTAAATGACAGGATGTTTCATGAAGAACAATTGATTGGAGTGAAGCTCCTTGAATATAGGGCATGTCTCACAGATCTTCACAACAGGTTTACAAGGGATAGATTGGATTTCAATAAGAGGGCTGCCACTAGGGTTGAGAGAAAAATTAAGGAGTTTATAGTAGTTTTTTAGGGAAGAGAGCTGATCATGGTGCTCCAGGTTAAATCACAACATACATAGCAAGGGACTACTAGAAAGCAATAATGCAGGGATGGGCAGGAGATTAGCAGTAACTGATCAATTGGCTTTGCTAGGTTATCAATTGTAGAAGCATAGTCAATAAAGTGGCCAAGTTTATTGCCCTTGCTGCTACATGGGATGCTGATATTGTTATTGGCAATGAATCATGGTTAAAGGAAGATATACAATCAACTGAGATTTTTCCTGAAAGGTACATAGTGTATAGAAAAGACAGGGAAGCAGGTAGGGGAGTGGGGATGATCATAGCTAGAGACAAATCATTGGAAAGTAATAGGAAAGAAGGGTTTGAGGGGGACTGTGAGATGCTGTGTTGTAGTGTTTCCGGGTCAGCAGGGAGGGACTTATGTCATTGCCTTCTATCGTCCACCAGGAACTGATCCAAATCCATTGTTGAGATTGGCACATTCTTTGGAGATCCTCAACCATAGTTGGTCCCAACAGTTATTCTAGGTGGGAACTTCAATCTTCCAGGGGTGAAGTAGGACAGCATGCAATCACTTGTAAATTCTGCTCTTTCAGGGGCACTTAATTCCTTCTTAGAGCAGCTGTGTTGTACTGGGTTAGAGCAGGTTGTGACCATGCCAACTCAGGAGAGGGGAGGGATTTTAGACCTAGTTTTTACTAATGTGCCTAGCTTCATCAAGGATGTTAGGTGCATTAAGGGAATTAGTGATCATGCTACAGTTAGAGTTGAGACAGTGAGAATGCTACCAAGGTATTGCACAGTAAGTAGGGTGACTTTTACTTTCACAGAGCTGATTGGGAGTTGTTTAGGTCCTATTTTGAAGCCCAGTTGTATGATTTTCAGGTCACTGCAAATACTTGCAGTGTTGAAACGTCTTGGCAAAGATTCTTACACTTCTAGATGAAGGTACAAGACAGGCTGTCCCTATTAAGAAGAAGATGGATAGTGGTTTTCCAGAATGGTATACCCAGGAAGTGAAGGCAGCTTTGCAGCAGCAGAGAAGAGTCAGAAATATATTTAGAAGGGAGCAGGATTCAGATAGTGAGGTCACCCATAAGGAAGCCAGGAGAACTGCAAAAGCTCATATTAAAAAGGCCTACCAGGAATTCCATAGGGATGTTGCAGTGGAAAGGCTCAAGAACAATCCAAAAGCTTTCTGGGGTACCTCAAGAATGTAGAAGGGGGGGGGGGTTATAAGGTTCCAGCTATTAAGGACTTATCAGGAAACCTAGTTAGTGATAGCCTTATAGGTGCAAATTTTTTTAATGATTCATTTCCAAAAACATTTGCAAATAGTGGAGATGATTATTCACCAGTGTCAGGAAATGACTATCAAGGGCAAATGGAGGAGGTTGTTATTACAAGAGCAGGGATTGAGAAACGTTTGAATAAATTAGTGGTCCATAAGGCATGAGGCCCTGATAACATTTCTCCATTTATTCCACAAAGACTTTCAGGGATTGTAAGCTACTATTTGGTGGAAATTTTAAGAAAATCATTAGACAGTGTCATTGTTCCATCTAGCTTAAGGCTGGCAAACGTTGTGCCAGTCTTCAAATCAGGGGATACTGCAGATCCTAAGTGCTACAGGCCAGTTTCTTTAACAAGTATGGTATGTAAGACTTTTGAGCATATCTATTCTCACATATTATGGGTTATTTGGAGGAAAATAGCATCCTTAGTGATACTCGGCATGGGTTTAGGAAAGGAAGTCATGTGACACTCAATTGGCTATTTTAATTGAATACATCCACAATTTTCTAGATAAGGGTAAGCAGGTTGATGTTATAATCCTGGATTTGAACAGGCCTTTGTCATGGTACCCCATGACAAGCTTGTTTCAAAAATGTCCAAGTTAGGGATTCATAGTAAGGTTATTCAGTGGGTTAATGCCTACCTGCAAGGCAGGCAGCAGATGGGGTAGCATCAAAATGGACACCTGTTACATCAGGGGTACCCCAGGGAAGTGTACTAGGACCATTACTCTATATACTTTATGTTAATGATATAGGGCTTGATATAAAATCCTTTCTTGAGTTGTTTGCAGCTGACACATGCATGGCATGGGTGGTGGCTAATGGGTTATCTTCCTGCACAGCATTGCAGCAAGACCTAAATAAGATATACGATTGGAGTAGAAAGTGGGAGTTGCCATTGAACCTTCACAAATGTAGCTTTCTTAGAAGGAGCACACTGACAAATTAATTGGGAAAGCTGGGTGTGCTCTCGGGTTGGTTAACAGGGTGCTGGGGGACAGCACAATGGAAGTAAAAGAAATAGCTTACTTTTCACTGGCATGGCATTAAGCTGTTTAGCAGACTGTTGAAAATAGGTTATGAGGATCCTCTAGATAGCAGTTTATCCTTTGCAGAATAGAGGGGGAGAAATGATCATCTGTTCAAACTGAAGGAGATCAGGTCCCAAACAGACTAATATGAAGTTAAGGTGAAGAACCTTCTCGAAGAAGGTGCCATTATAAAGGGTAGGCAATGTATGGCAGAATAGATAATATGCTTCAGGTTCCTTCAGGTTTTAAAATGAGTGAATTTTTAGGAATGAGAGATTTTCTCTCCACTGCCAATTTGGCCTATCATGGCCATTTGACCATTCCTGCTCTGATGGCAATTGCCACATTCTTCAGATAAACTGTTTTCATTCCCATATGAAATATTTGCAACTTTCAAGGCATTCAATTTAAATAATGAAGGTGATTTTGGGAAGTTGAAAGTATCTAGCAAGGTGTTTCATGAATGTGTTTATGTAATGGAAGAATGTTTTGTGCATACATTTCATTCGCTTATGCACTTAGAACACCTTAAGACTAATTGCATCACACGTGTCTAAAACTGTTTCTGACACATGTCTTAAGGAAGCGTGTGAAACAATTAGAAACAGCATTATTGATTTGTTTGTTCAGATGAGACTGTATTATTCAACTAAGTTTATAAACATGGAGTTAGTGGGAGAAAAGAAAATAAATCGAAAATTAATTAAATTGAAACACTTGTAGTTATAGCATCTCACAATTTACTAATTATTGTATGTAAATTGCTTCCATAGAAAGTGTGCATAAGCGTGTCTACTACTTGATGGCTATATTTGAAGTGGATTTTAGAAACAAAAGGCAGTGTGTAAGTGGATTTTTTGTATTTATTTGTTAGTTAAGATTCAGGGTTCCAGGGTTAAGCAAGGAGGTGGTAGATCTGGGGTAATTTAGGAGTGTTAGAAGTAAAAAACAAAGTCAAAGTAGCAAAAGTGGTAGCAAAAAGTAGCATTGTAAGGTATAGCAAAAGGGCCATGTGTTTAATGGTTAAAGCAAATAGCATAGAAGTGGTAGCCAGTTGGAAGCTAGTAAAAGGGCATAGGAATTTCAGTGGGGGTAGGCAGGTAGAAAAGTAGAAAGTGTGAAGAGGACCAGGAAGTATGGGAAAAGGAGTACTGACAGGAGGTAAAGGGAAGGATAAGATGGGAAAAAAGCAAGGATGGTTAGGGGATAAAGAAAAGGGAGGGAACCCTGAAATGCACTGCTACCCAGAGAATTGCAAGTTTGAGGGCCAAGAGGAGGGAGGGATGATATGGTTTGACTGATGGTACAGGTGGTTCCATAAGGACTGCACAAGCATCCCATACCTCAAGGAATGTGGGGTGGACATTCCAATGGGATACAAGGAAGAGGTGCATGTGAACAGCCATTGAAAGTGCTTGATGTGATCCATTAAGTGGTCACTGGCTACATCACAGTGGGACATTGATAGGCTGGACAGGATAATGGGGCAGACAACAAGCAGAGCAAAGGTGATGGAGGAACACATTGACCTGCTGTCCCAGCAACTGATGGAGATTCAGGGGCAGATAGGGAGATTGGAAAGTATGATGCAGGCTATTGAAAGGGAAAAGGATGGAAGAAATGGGACACTAGGCAGGAAAGGTAAAATCATGGATAATGCAGCAGGAGCAAAGGTGATTGAGAGGGAGGCAGAGGGGAAGAGAAGGAGCTGGCAAGGGACAAAGGGCATGTGGGCAGGTCAATCCTAATCCTGGGAGATAGGGCTGTATCAGATGGGTTGAACCAATTGACTGTGAATAGTAGGGAGAGGGATAAGGTGACAGTGATTGAGATTGCCTAAAAGAGCTATTTAGAGGGGAGAAGATGGAGTGTTTGGTGGTCATCCACCTTGGAGCAGAGGAACTGGGGGAAAGTAATGCTGTGGATGTGTGGGAAGCACTGACAGAACTCATTATAGGTTGTAGGCAGAGAAGTGGGGTATCTATTAGAGTGTGTACTATTCCTACAAATTCTGTGAACAAGATGGAGAGGCCAGGGTCCACCTGGATAAACAGAAGGCTGTGGCAGTACAGGAAGGACTTGGGCATCCAGCTCATAGAAAACACTGCCCCCTTGATAGGACAGGATAAATCCTGGGTTGGAAGTAGTAATCACCCCTCAAAAACGGGAACCAGATTAATGAGGAAACAGACACAGGGATTTGTGAAGGCATTCCTAGTGTGGTAGACAAGGGACCCAAGTTCCTCCACAGTTTGTTCAAACTGACTCCTTAAATTTCAAGGAACTAGAAAGTTTCCATATGCAAAAGTTTAAGCAAAAAAAGGTTTTTATTTGTTTAGAATATGTTATTTAGTTTCCATAACTAAGGTGATGAGATCATTGAAAATAAATAATCTGAATAGTATTAATATTGAAATTTCCAAGAGCTACTCGCGAACACGTCTATACAGCATTGAAAATGGCGAACAACTGATTCCAGTTCAGAAGAATTTAAAATCAAATATTAAAAGTTTTGAATCATGTGTTAATATTCTAAAAATACAACATTTTAAATTAAGAAGAAAATGAGATGCAGTGAAGCTACATACACATGCCATGACGTTGCATGATGTATGCGTCTCACTACACTAGATAGGAAGGAGCAAGGGAGGCAAGGGTGATAGGGACATACAAGGAAGCCTGAAGATTGCATTTGCAAATGTGCAAGGGGTGAGGAGGCAAGGGAAGTGGATGGAGTAATGTGAGATACTACACTACACTACCCCCTTGCCAGAAATGAAGCTGACAGAGGTAGTGAAATGTATGCGAGGTTGTCTTCGTCGGAGGTGAGAAAGGATGTTGTCAGTGTGTGATGAATCAGGTAACTGTGAAAGGGAATCACAAGCAGGATCAGTAAGAAAAGCTGGTTTTAACCGATCGACTGACACATTGTCTTGTCAACCATTAAGGTCAAGCAGAAAATTCTTGGCGTGATGGGATGTAAAATTTTAAAAGGCCTGTCATAAGGTTGAATAAGAGGATGGAAAAGCATTCCAAACATGGGTGGCTTCATCCAATTTGGGAATATGGAAAATAGAATGAGGAGAAGACTGGCAAGGAGGTACATAAAACAAAGTGTGCATCTGTGAATGTAGCTGATCAACAAAATCAGCAGGCAGTATTGTACACCGTTCGGCAGAAAAGAGGTCGCCTGGCAGTTGGAGAGCTGTCCCATAAACAGATTGGCAGTTGATCGCACCAATGTGTAGGGTCTACTGAAGTCTTCAAAGAAGCCTTGAGCTGGCAGTAAAAATGCTGTATCATCCCATTGGCTGCAGGATGATAGGATGTTGTGTGAATGCACCTGACTCCTAAAGCTTCACACAAATGGGTAAAAAGCAATGCATCGAACTGAGCTCCATGGTCCGTGGTGATCATTGAAGGTACACCGAAACATGCAATCCAGTGAATAACTAATGCAGCAGATACTGTGGTGGCTGTGGTGTCAACAACTGGAATAGCCTCTGACCAATGAGTAAAGCAGACAATACACATAAGGAGATATCGATGACCATTGGAAGGAGGAAGTGGACCCACAAGGTCAATGTGGATTTTGTCGAAGCGAGCAGATGGCAGAGAGCATATGCCAACTGGTGAAGAAACATGGCAATTAATCTTGCTTCTCTGGCATGCTATACAAGAATGCATCCAGGCCACACATAACGTTGATCTACCATTCTGCGAGTTGCTGAAATACCCAGATGTGCTATCTCATGAAATTCACGAAAAATAGCTTTATGAGGCAAAAACGGGAGAACTGGACACAGTTGTGAACTGGAGACGTCACAGTACAAACGAATATCCAAACCAGGAACAGGAATGCATTGAATAACAAGAGATTGAGGATTCTCCAACAATGTTGCAAAATCAGGATCAGAGTCCTGTGCAGATTGAAGTTGCTCAAGAGTAACAGTGTTTGATGTTCCACTCAAAACATGGATAGAGGTTCAGGAAAGCATAACTGCTACCAAGTTATCTGTACCATGAATGTGACAGATATCGGTAGTGAACTCAGCTATGAAGGTCAGTTGGCGAGCTTCTCGTGGTGAATGGTGATCACGTTTTGTTGTCATGGATGGAAATAAAATGGAATGTAAAATGTCTACCCTCCAGGAAGTATCATCATCATCATCGAACCCTCCTCCCGCCAGTGGCAGGGTCGGATCTGCGGGTTCTTAACCTCCACTCCCGCCTATCCCCCACCAGGTCCCTTGCCACCTCGCATGTCACCATGTCCCTCTGCACCACCTGCTCCCATGTCCGTTTCGGTCTTCCCCTACCTCTGGAGCCCCCAATCACATGCATACCCATAATGGACCTAATGAGCTCCTCCTCCCCTCTCCTCATCGCATGCCCATACCACCTCAACCGCCTCTCCCTCATCTTTTCCACAATGTCCCCCACCCCCAAGCTACCTCTAACATAATCATTATGTACTCTGTCAGCTCGGGACACCCCTGTCATGTAACGCAGCATTCGCATCTCGGCCACCTGCATTCTCCTTTCATGGTTCTTCCTAACTGCCCAACACTCTGAGCTATATAGCAAAGCAGGCTAACGACTGTTTTGTAAACTTTACCTTTTAACTTTATGGGGACCCGGCGGTCACAAAGGACACCACTTGCCTGCCTCCACTTCAGCCATCCAGCATTAATCCTATGGGTCACGTCTGAATCTATCTCCCCATTGCTCTGGAAAACTGATCCTAAATAACGAAACTCTTGCACCACTGGTATACCCTTACTGCCACAGCAGATCTCACCTCCTTGCCCCTGCCCACTAAAATTGAAAGCTAGGTACTCTGTCTTCTTCATGTTTACTTTAAGACCTCCTCTCTCCATTGCTGTCTTAATGTCCTGTAGGCCCTTTTGTGCATTCTCCTTGGACCCCTCAAGCTTCCCCACGTCATCAGCGAATACCAGGCACTGAGGGGCCCATTCTCCTACTCCTGTCAGCAGCTCATCCATTACTAGAGTGAATAGATATGGGCTAAGTGCTGACCCTTGATGCACACCAACCTGGACGTTGAAGCAAGCAGTGTTTCCCCATGCTGTCCTCACCCTAGCAATGGAGCCCTCATACATATCCTGCACTATCCTAATATGGCCTTCATCAACTCCTTTCTTCTTTAAAACACTCCATAGCACCTGTCTAGGGACACTATCATATGCCTTCTCCAAGTCAATGAATACTGCATGGAGGTCCTTCCTTGCTGCTCTATGCTTCTCTATCATCTGTCATAGAATAAAGATTGGTTCCATGGTGCACCTACCAGGCATAAACCCAAATTGGTTTCCTCGGACCCTAGTCTGGACTCTGAGGCGACATTCTATGACTCGCTCTCACAGCTTCATAGAATGGCTCATTAGCTTTATGCCTCTATAGTTTCCACAGTCCTGGGCATCACCTTTGCCCTTGAACAGTGGAACTATCCAACTCTCATGCCATTCAGCTGGTATCCTGTCACCATTGTGATTCCTGTAGCCCCCAAGGTGTGCCAAACATCAATGGGGATCCTATCTGGGCCAACCGCTTTGTGACCTTTCATTCTTTGAAGGGCCAGCCTCTTTCACAAATACTAGCGAGCTCTCCACTGCCTGAGGGTTATCCCCAAGTGATGTGGAGAGCTCTGCACTGTCTCCCAGTCGCCATCTAAGTTCTCGGTATCTCTCACAATGACTAAAGATGTGTGCCACTGTGAGAGGCTCCCAACAGAAGTCACACCATGGCTGATCCTCACCCCGTAGAATGTAGGAGTGGGTGAGGAAGGTGTGACCGATTCGCAGCCGAGCAAGCACAACCTCCTCCCTCCGCGATTGGTGGCACGAGTACACCCAGTGCACTGGAGTGTCCTTCAGTGTGCGGAGTTTGTTCGTGGTCTCCACAAACCACTGGGCCCGCCATTGGTCGTGGACGGCCCGCTGCACCATCGGGAGAGCGTCGGAGGAGAGGACAGCAGTGTCAGGTATTTCTGCCATGTGGGCCACCTGACGGGCATGGGCATCTGCCATCTCATTGCCCACGATGCCAACATGCCCCGGGACCCACATAAACAACACTGTCTTGCCCTGCTTACGAATCACAAGCAGCAATCTGTGCACACCCTGGACGATGGCATGTCTGCCATACAGGGTGTTTAACAGCTGAAGGGAGCATAGGGAGTCAGTCGCAACAACAAAGTGTCTGTTATGCAATACTTGGATGAGTTCCAGTGCCCTGTGCAGAGCTGTGAGTTCTGCAGTTAAAACACTGGCAACGCCTGGAAGGCGGCCCCCTATGAGATGACCAGTTGTAAAGACTGACCAACCCACATAGGAACCATTCTTCGACCCATCCGTGTAAATAAAAACATGGCCTCGATAGGTCTAAGAGAGGCGTCGGAACTCTTGTTGGTACAATGACCTATCGGTACTGGTTTTGGGTAAGGCTGCAAGCATTAAATTTAAACTTGGCTCTGGCACTGTCCAGGGCGGCACAGAGGCCGGCAGTACAGGCTGCACCCTAGGTAGAGTCACACCCAGGCCAGCAAGACAGTCCATCCAATGCACACCGAATGGAGGGGGAACCCCCTGGCGGCGGTTGAATGGCTGTCTCACAATGTCACTAAAGACGGCTGGGTGTGTAGGGTGCTGTGGCTGACCTTTAGCCGCAAAATGTATGCAGCTGCCAGGCACTGCCGCCGCACAGTCAATGGTGGCTCACCAGCTCACCAGCACTGGACTTGTGCGGAACGCCCCAATGGACAACCGGATGCCAGCGTGATGAACACTGTCCAGCATCCGGAGAAAAGATGGAGTGGCCAGGCCATACACGCTGCAGCCATAATCGAGACGGGATCGAACGAGTGATCTGTAAAGTCAAAGCATCACCGTTCGATCTGCCCCAAAACCAGTTCCCTGCAGGCACCGCAGAATATTAAGGGAGCAAAGGCACTTAGCCTTCAGCTCCTTCAAGTGCGGGACCCATGTCAGACGGCTGTCAAAACGGAGACCAAGAAAGCGGGCCGCCTCTACAACTAGCAGGAGGCGGCCATCCAGGGTAAGCTGAGGCTCACGGTGAAGCCCTCGCTTACGACAGAAATGCATGACAGTTGTTTTGTCAGGGGAGAACTTATAGCCACGCGAGGCGGCAAACTCGTGGGCACTGTTTAGTGCGCTCAATGCTGTGCATCGTGGCAGCCCGGTACCTGATTGAGAAGTCGTCCACAAATAGGGACAACTTGACCGGGGGGTGAACAGAGGATGGTAGGCTGTTCACTGCAACAGCAAAAAGCGTCACACTCAAGACGCTCCCCTGTG
>JAAFCE010009058.1:8282092-8301215 GCA_013389805.1 Trigoniulus corallinus
CCGAACGCTGCTGTTTCCTCCTCCGGTGCTCTCTCGATGGTGCAGCAGGCCGTGCATGATGAATGGCGGTCCCAGTGGTTTGCAGAGACCACCAACAAACTCCGCACACCTCATGCCGTCAGTCGCGGAGGGAGGAGGTTGTGTTTGCTCGGCTTCGGATCGGTCACACCTTCCTCACCCACTCCTACATTCTACCAGGTGAGGACCAACCACAGTGTGACTTCTGTTGGGAGCCTCTCACAGTGGCACACATCTTTAGTCAATGTGAGAGATACCGAGAGCTTAGTTGGTGACTGGGAGTCAGTCCACAGCTCTCCACATCACTTGGGGATAATCCCCAGGCAGTGGAGAGCTCACTGGTATTTGTGAAAGAGGCTGGCCTCTTTCACAAAATTTGATTCATACACAGTTTTTGAGACAGTTTTTCCATTTATTCTTGTATTATTTTGGCTTTTGCCTTTTATTTATGTGTCTGTTTTGGCTTTTGCCATGTTTATTATTGTCTGTTTTGGCTTTATTTATTTTTCGCAATATTTATTAGGCTATTGCCTTTTTGTTCTTACTATTGTTAGGGGTTTTTTTGCCCTTATTTGTTGTTATCATGGTGGGATGGCCATTTACACCCCCAACGTGGTGACTGTCTTTCTGGGCCCTAATGCACTTTGTTGTCGATGGGCTCTATAACCCAAACAAACAAACAGGGGGTTGGAATGAATGTATATACAGCTGCTTGCAGGAGGACGTTGAGGCCCTGCACCTGGAGGGATACCAAGTTATAATAGTGGGGGACTTCAACGGGCATCTGCAGAAGATGGATGGTGTAGAAAATAGAAATGGTAAAATGCTAAAGGGCTTTTCATGTCAAAATGGTATGACAATAGTGAACCTACTGAAATGCTGTCAGGGAAGGATCACAAGGGTGGGGCGACAGTACAGCTCATGCATTGACTTCTGCTTGGTAGAGAATGAACTAGTGCAGGAGGTGGATGGAATGACAGTGGATGAGGGGAACAGGTTGGTTTTAGACTCAGCTCATAATCTAATTATGATCAGTATGAAGGTTAGCAACATCAACAAAAAATGAACACATGTGGGAAAGAAAGCTACCTGGCAGCTAAAGAAATGGTTTAAAGAGGAGTTCCAGAAGGACATGGAAGTTGTACTGGAAAGAAAAGAAGTCACATACGTGGAACTTATAAGTGCCCTAATAGATGAAGCAAATGAAGGACAGGGAAGATGTAAAGGGAATGGGAATAAATGGAAAAAACCATGGATGGATGCTGAGGCATGGGGGTCTATTGAAAGTAGACATCAAGCCAATAGGAGGCATAGGCAAGCTGTTAGAAGGGGAGATGAGGAAAGTATCAGACAAGCTTGGGACACCTATCAGCGGAAGAAAAGAGAGGCAAAGGAAGTAGTGGGTAGGATGATAGCAGAGGGGGATAGGAGGAAATGGAGGGAAATCATGGATGGGGGAAACAGATGACCAAGAAATTTTGGAGATATGTCAGGGATAGACATAGAGAGAGGATTACAGAGGTGGGTGATGGTAGAAAGCCATAGGAATATAACCAGCAGAGAAGGCATTAGGAGGGTATTGATGGAATATGGATGTGGGTTCTCCATTACAGGTGGAAAGGTGGTGAAAGGGCCACACAGAATAATAACAAGCCAGGGATCATAAGCTGGAGAGGCTTGCTTTACTAGGGTAGAGTTAGATAAGGAGATCAATGCATTGAAGTTGGGAAAAGCATGTGAGGAGGACAAGGTACCAAAAGAGTTTCTCAAAGCACGAGGGAGTAAAGGCAGAGAACTGCTCTTAAGGATATTTAATGAGTGTTTAGGGGATGGAAAAATACCAGATGGCTGGGGCATCACATGGGTAGTGATGCTGTACAAGGGCAAGGGAAAGAGCAAGGAATGTTTGGATAGCTACCAGCCAGTAGCTAAAACAGTTGCATGTATAAGTTATTTGCTGGGCTAGTAAGAAGGCGATTAGGTACAATAATAGATGGGTCAGGCACATTAGTGGAGTTCCATAATGGGTGCCAAAGGGGATGCAGAACAGGTGATAGCCTGTACATAATACACAGATTATGGAGGTAGTACAAAGAAAGAAATGGAAGGCATACCTCTTTTCTTTGGATGCTAAGGGTGCATATGATAAGGTTGATAGAGAGAAGCTATAGACAGGTCTTCCCAAGTAGGGGGTTAATAAGGTGCTAGTGGAGCTGCTCCAGAAGCTATATATGGGTACTAGGTATGATTTCCATTGGGAGGGAATAAATACAGGACAGATAGGTGTGGACAAGGGGTTGTGACAGGGCTGACCATTATCACCAATTCTGTTCCTAGTGTACATCAATGAACTGGGGATTAGGCTGCAAGATAGAGGGCTCGGGTTTTCTCTGGGGGATGGTATCACATTGCCTGCCATCTTCCAATGCAATGATATAGTACTGCTGACAGAGACAGAGGGAGAGTTCCAGGAAGAACTGGATATCTGTGAACAGTACAGTAGGGATTTTCAGTTAGAGCTTGGTCAGGACAAAACAAAGCTGATGATCATAGGAGAGGATAATGCGCTGCCTAGCAATCAGGTACCAATCAAGCTTGGGGATTACATGGGGTCAGAGGTTACATACTTGGGGGTTAAACTTACAAATGATAGGGGATACCTGAAAGCAATGGAGGAAAACATCGTTTGTAAGGTAAAAACCAGAGAAGGATTAATAAGGAAACTGGCATTTGATTCATTCCCAAGTTATGCAATGGTTAGGGGCCTATTGAAAGCTGTCGCAGTACCAGGGCTGACATGGAAACGAGGTTCTATGCATTAGTAAAAAGGTAATGGACTGTATGGAAATAGCCCAGAGAAGGTTAGGTAGGATGGCCTTAGGGGGAAATAGGTTTACAGCAGTTGAAGCAATAACAGGGGGACATGGGGTGGTTTACATTTGAACAGAGGGAAATGATTAGTAAGTTGGTATACCTATGCAGGTTATGGGGACTAGAGAAGGAAAATCCAGTATGGCAGGTAAATGCATGGGTAAACAACATAAGGGTATCTACCAACTGGGAGAGGAGGGTAAACAGGATGTCAAAGAAGGGGCAATAACACTGCAAAGACTCATACAGGACAATGTGAAGGAATGGGGGTTAGGGCAGTGGAGGGAAGGGCTGCAAAGAAAACGCTGAGGGTGTATGGGAACAAGCTTAACACAGAGAGGGAGGTAATCCATGACAATATGTGGGAAAGCTCACTTCTGTTTCGGGCAAGACTTGGGTCACTGGAGACGAAACAGATGATGGCAAAGATCACAGGTGGAGAGGAGGGCTGTGGATTATGTGGGGATCAAGTGGAGGACGTCAGGCATGTGATACTGGTCTGCCCAGCACTGAATCACTGCAGGAGGGGTTGGGGAACCCCCACATTGGAAGAGGTTCTGGGGTGAAGTGGCTGGAATGGGTGCGAAAGGCAAAGGTGTTGCTGGGGTGCTGGTGGAGATCTGGGCATATGGGTCTAGCATGAAAAGATCTCACTAGCAAGGTATCCATCACAAAGGATTACATATTCATATATAAAGAAATTATTTTTTTTTTCATTGAAAAACGTGTTACGCTGAGCAATTTATGTATATGTTCAAATTAGCAGCATGCAGTTGACATTATTATTAAGAAAAATCAAATAAAGTGCATAACTGCATGTTTAAGATGTTTAAAATATACCTATGTAGCATCTCTGTTGTAGAAAACCATCCACTTGGGGCGCCACCGTCTAAAAACCCGTCCTATACTCCTTATAGGAGCCTATAAGCAGTACCAGCTCCGCCCCTTTCCCATTGACTTTTGTGTCATAGTTTTATACGGTGGCGCCCCAAGTGGATGGTTTGCTACAACAGAGATGCTACATGTATTTCAAGCATCTTAAACATGCAATTATGCACTTTCTTTGATTGTTCTTAATAAATAATGTCAACTGCTTGCTGCTAATTTGAACATATAAATAAATTGCTTAGTTTGACATGTTTATGATGGAAAAAATAATTTCTTTACATATGCACTTACTACTAGACATTAAGACAGCAATGGACAAGCAGGTCTTAAGGTGAACATGAAGACTGAGTATGTGTCTAGCTTTCAATTTTAGTGGCCAGGGGCAAGGGGGTGAGATTCGTTGTGGGGGAGAGGGGATTCCAGTGGTGCAAGTTTCGTTATTTATGATCAGTTTTCCAGAGCAAAGCGGAAATAGATTCTCACTTGACCCATAGGATTAATGCAGGATGACTGAAGTGGAGACAGGCAAGTGGGGGCCTATGCGACCACCGGGTCCCAAAGAAGTTGAAGGGTAAAGTTTATGGAACAGTCGTCAGGCTCCCTATCCTGTTTGGCTCAGTGTTTGGCAGTTAGGAAGAACCATGAATGGCAAAATCAAGTGGCTGAGATGCAAATGCTACGCTGCATGAGTGGGGTGTCACGATATGACAAATTAGAAATGATTACGTTAGAGGTAGCTTGGGGGTGGGAGAAATTACGGAAAAAATGAGAGGCAACCGGTTGAGGTGGTATGGGCATTAGATGAGGAGGGGAGAGGAGTGGCTTATTAGGTCCATTGTGGGACTGCAGGTAATTGGGGGCACCAGAGATAGAGGAAGGCCAAAACGGACGTGGGAGCCGGTGGTGCAAAGGGATATGGAGGTGTGCGGGGTGGACGGGGACTAGGTGGGGGATAGGCGGGAGTGGTGGATTAGAACTCACAGTTTAGAAGCCTCAGGTGGGAGAAGGGTGAGATGATGATGATGATGATATGGAGTCCTGGAGTGGATTTCATGGAGTTTGAGCAATTTACAGCAGCACACACTATTACTGCTCCTTTGCTCCATCCCGGTGATATATCCAAAGGTGATATATATTTCCAAAATGTTTACGTTACAGGTAGCTAGGGGGTGGAGGACATCGTGGAAAAGATGAGGGAGAAGCCGTTGAGATGGTATGGGCATGTGATGAGAGAGGAGGAGGAACGTATTATGTCCATTATGGGTCCGTAGAGAATTGGTCTTTGTAGGGGAAGACCAAAACGGATGTGGGAGCAGGTGGTGCAGAGGCGCATGGAGACGTGCAGGATAAGGAGGGACTTGGTGGATGATAGGCGAGAGTGGAGGATAAGAGCCCGCAGGCCCGAACCTGCCACAGGCGTGAGGAGGGTGAGAATGAGGAGGGTGAGAATGATGATGATGAAGGTGATATATACACCTGACACTTGATAGCTACTTTTAAATAATTCCAATTATTATTTATATAGTTGTAAATATGCAAGCTAATACATGTAAACAAGTAGTTTCAGCAAATCATCTACTAGGTGGCGCTCTTTCGGTATGAGGACACGAAAAGGGCGGAGCTGTCACTCCTTGTATTAGACTCCTTGTAGGCTCCTTGTTATACAGCAGTGTTGTCACTCTACGGAGTTCCAGTTTAGTATATTTGTTTTTAATACTGAGAGAGCGCAATTATCTAATCTACAAATTAAGTAATCATGACGTTTCTTAGCTAATTTAAATCAATTCTTTATATTTTAGTAAAGATATGCTCAATGTAAGATCGATGCTATAAAATGTTACTTGTAGCACGGACAAACATTAATCGGCTGCTTTTCAAGATGGCGACTAAGGGGTTGCTAATTTGGTCGTCATTTCGATTCTTCAAGTCGTTTTTCATTAGACGAAATGTTATAAATTGGTACTTATACAAATTTAAGTCTTACCTTCCATATATTAGAACTAAAAGTGAACTGAATAGTTCTCCGGTTCGTTTGTGTTCGGAATGTTTTGATCATTTCATGCTTTCTGCACCGTTACGACCAGTTGACTCATCCCACAACAACTACAGTTCCGTACCGGAAAATTGTTTATTGAAGACAATATTGTTGTCGTTCGTGATGCTGACGGTTTCCACGAACAAACAATCCAGTCTAGGCATGTTTTGGTTTCTGAATTTCGATTAAGTCAAGTCTTCATATTATTATGTAGCTGACATTTAATTAGGATGTTCAAAAACAATCAATAAAAAGCGTATCCCAAGTTAGATACTGTATTAGGCGTCGCATTAGAGAGGAATATGTATACTGCATTGTTGGGCAGTTTACCACTTTAAGGGGTCTAAATTATTGCGTCGTTCGAAACGGACGTTTCTTTGCGTTCGCTAGCACAAATGTATGAAACAAATACATGCAAGGAAGCGTATTTTAGATTCCCCTCCAAGTGGAATGTTACCCATTGTTGCGTTGGTTTTTGCCTGCTTAAAGTTAAATAAGCACTAATGCTCAAAATAATGTTGTTTCGTGACATTGCAGGTTACAAACTTCTGAAAGCATCCAAAAGTGGCAACACTTTCGAAGTTCAGAGGTAAATTTACTGTTTTGGTCTTATACAAAGTTTGTCATCCATTTAATCATAAGATTTATGTAGATTGTTAAAAGAAGGGGCAGATGTTAATGAAAGACATCCTTTGGGATGGACAGCCCTGCAGGTAGCAGCTGTCAACGGACATAGTTGGTGATGCAATACTTTTTTTCCTGTTGCTATTAAGGAGATCTCTGAGAAACAATCTTGATTCTTTCTTTGTGCTTGTAATAGTGTGGTGCAAATTCTTTTGGATGCTGGTGCAGATCCAAATGCTGGGGATGATTTTACTAATATTCACGTAACTGCTCGCGAGAAACAGTTACATTCCTTAGATGGTGAATTCATAGCATTTATAATTATTCTGTCAATTTAGAGACTTATTTTATGCATTGTATCTAGTGCTGGTTACTCGAGAAGATGATTTCTGTGATAGATTGAATAATCGTGCGACATTCCGAGGTTGTACCGCACTTCATTACGCCCTTCTCATTGATAGCTTAGACACAGTGCGTACACTTTTAGAAGGCGGTAAGTTGTAGTTACGTTAGTTCCTTATGATAGTTTTAGTGAATTTGTGAGAAGTTGTCATAGATTGCATATTACTTCACAGGTGCTAATCCGTCACAGAAGAATGATAGCGGACACAAGCCTTTGGACTATGCGCGAGATCCGACAGTTCAGGAGCTTCTTACGCAGCATGAAGAGAAGTTTGAACAGATTCGTCGTGAGAAGGATGCTGAAGAGCGACGTAAATTTCCTCTGGAGTTAAGGATTAAAGAGGTGATTGTCGGACAAGAAGGTCCAATTACAACTGTAGCGTCAGGTAATTTTAAATTGAAGAACTTTCCAGCTGCTCTGACTTTACAAGTACTTTTTAACTGACTTAACTAGCTCAACAATTCACTAATTTTTTTGTGATTACGTTTTAATGTACATAGCAATCCGTAGGAAAGAAAATGGGTGGTATGACGAGGAACATCCATTAGTGTTTCTCTTTCTAGGATCTTCAGGAGTTGGTAATATCACATTGAATGAGTGAAGCTCTTTAATGTTGTTTGCTGACGAACTTCAAATAATTTTAGGAAAAACTGAACTTGCTAAACAGATTGCAAAATATCTCCATAAAGACCAGAAAAACGTGAGTTCTCGCCAGCATTTGTTTATTGCGTTGTTCTTAAATCTGGTAGTCATAAAAGTTCTGAAATCTGTTGGGTCATATTTATCAGGCATTTGTCAGATTGGACATGTCAGAGTATCAAGAGAAACATTCGGTATGTTCTCTCTCTGTTACTTGTTTACGAGTTTAATGTTCTCCCAGCTTAGAAATTTTTACTGTTTAAATTAGGTAGCGCGATTGATTGGTTCCCCACCAGGCTATATTGGGCATGAACAGGGAGGACAACTGACTCAAGCCTTAAGGAAATGTTCAAACGCTGTAGTTTTATTGGATGAAGTGGACAAAGCACATCCAGATGTTCTGACAGTTTTACTACAACTTTTTGACGAAGTAGGCTTCCGTTTATTTGATGGGGTCAGAGGTGGAGTTTATCTGTTACTGGAGCTGTTGATCGTGTTATATCGACTGCGTTAAACGACACCCCCAATTTATGCAATCAGGGTCGATTAACTGATGGCAAAGGACAAACTGTGGAATGTCGAAATGCAATCTTTGTAATGACGTCTAATTTGGCAAGTGATGAGATACGCGACCATGCTCAACAGTTACGTGGAGAAGCAGAGCAAGTGGCAAAAGAGCGGTATGCTGGCAAGATTGGAGACGTAGAATTAATTGAAAGAATCACGTTATCAAGAACATTTAAGGACAAAGTAGTTCAGCCTATTTTGAAAGTAATGTGATTTAAAATTTAGAATTCGTGTTAAACACAAATTATCTGATTTAGAGTAGTTCTGATTTTTTCCGTCATGCAGCGACATTTTCGCCGGGACGAGTTCCTTGGACGTATTAATGAAATGGTCTATTTTCTTCCATTCTCTCGAAGTGAACTGCTAACTCTTGTCAAGAAAGAACTAGAGTTTTGGACCAAGCAGGTATAATTTACTTAAGGCCATTGAAGCTATCTACTCACTGACTAAATTACCTTAAATCTTTATTGTAAATGGAAAGCCCAGTCGTGTCCCATTATTATGATGCTGTTAAACTTAATTCCGAAAAGTTTACTTGCCAGTTTTTGTGATTGTCAGTCTTATCTTGGAAATCAGGGACCCACACGGGCTGTATAGCATTGACGCAATTTATGCTGTTTTAAAACTTCCCTTTTGGTACGTACTGTAGGCGAAAGACAAGCACGACATTGACATTACATGGGACTGCCAAGTTCTTGATGCTTTGGCGGAAGGCTACGACATTCATTATGGAGCCCGGTCAATCAAGTATGAGGTGAGTGTTGGTAAATTTTTTTTTGAGCGGTGCGAAATAGTGAGGCATGATGTTTGAACTATTACTGGGTCTAGGTGGAACGTAGAGTTGTGAATCAGTTGGCAGCAGCTCATGAGAATCAACTAATTGAAAGGAGCTCCCGTGTGCATATCACGACTGAATCTTCTGATGTGGATGCTACTCTGCAAGGTGCAGTACAGGATCGCAAACCCACAGCTATTAGACTCCAGATCATGGACAAAGACAGGAAATGGAAATCTATTCATCATGACTCTCCTCTCAGCAACCACTCTTTATTGAACTGGTCGTCTACAAAGATGTGAGACTTTGTAGAAAATTAGTGACATAATCATTGTTTTGTTATAGGTAGTATTTGTTGAAGCTGGATTATTAAATTATTTGTTCACTTGTATTTTTAACTGTACGTCTTTATAGTTTAGTCCCGGATATGTGCTTTGTGAACATATTCTAATAAGGGCCCAGTGAAGAAAGCTACAGGCTGAACTGTGGCTGGCTTAGTGGTGTCTTGCAAACGTGTATAACATCATTTGACATCTCCTAATCCTGTAACATCACAGTATGTACTTCCCATACGATGAGGTTCACTGTAGGCCTCCGCCTTTACCACTTCTAACCTTCCCCCTGTGGCAGGATTGATTACTCAATTTACCTGTTGGTACCAGAACCACATAGGTGAACTTTCTATGAAGGACTAATGTTCTTATTAGAAGAAAAATTCACTGATCTTGACTAGGAGCTACCATCTGTTTTTGAAACTCAAACAGGGCAAGCATCCCTTGTACCACTTAAAAATAGTAAATCATAGTTGTTTATTAGATCAAACAAGACTGATATTTTCGCTTCAGTGTTGTAGATTTTACCTGGAACTGTTTATTTAATTAAGACAGTGGCCTGGGCATGCCGTTAACATTTAATTTAATTATTTTATTTGTTGTCATTCTGATGACTACATAAATTTAAAAGATGGACGACAGTGATTTGTTAACTGACGAACCATGCACAGGAAGAAAAATTATCGAAAGGTAAGCGCAAAGGTTTCTATCCCCTAAGTGGTCATAACCATTCCGTGTATTGCCGAATTGTTTGTGCTACCTTTCCATTAAAATATTGCAGATCCAGGGGTATAATAACGCGTTGGGATGCGCTCTTTTCCGTTTTCTTAAAGACATGGCATACTTTCTACTTTGTTTTTCACCCCGAAGTTGGATTGTGTGAATTCATTTGTGCAGCCGTATGTCATTTAGGTGCATTACACAACAGCATTTGGAATTATCATTGACTAACTGTAGTGTCATTTGAATTAACCGTCTTCCATCCTCTACATTCGGCTTTGGTGTTCCACCAGTGATCTAAATCGTCATATGTCTTGGGTGGAATAGTGGGATCAAGAAGTAGAGCACAAAATTCGCAAACGTATAATTCGCTAGAAAGAACTTTTGCACTATACCCACGCTTCCAGTCGAAATATTTGTTGTATTCTGTAGGATTTTGATCTAGGTATATCAAATACTTTGAGAGATCTTCTGGACTGTTGAATTTCAGAGCATCAATGTAGGATGATGGTGATACATATTGTTCATAATTGGCTCCTCCAAATACGACAGGCACAACGTCATGTGCCAAGACTTTGAGAAGCTTTTCAGTGACGTAGTCACGGCAAATAATATTTTCAAACGCTAGATAAAACTTGTATTCGAGTGTCAACCGATTGTAACATTGATCAGCTTGACCCTGTTCACATTCTAAAGGTCCACAGCGTCCGTAAATGTCTACATTAATGTATTTTTGCATTTCTCTGACGTAGTCTTCACGATGTCCTTCTGTCGGACAGTGACTTACGAACCAGGCCACTTGTTTTGATTTGTTTTGACTGTAGTCGTTGTCTAGGGACAGACTTGGATTTGGCGTCAACAGTAACTTGCCAAAATGGGCGTATACATCGGAATCACGTCTATACGTCATGGTCCAATTAAATTTTCCATTGAGTCTTGCCATTTTTTTCGAGACATCCCTCATGGTTGGTGGCTCCACTGTGAAGAAAACCCATCGCTGATGCTCCAATCTGTAGGGTGGTAGTTGGGTGTTGATATCTTCTGCTTCCAGGTCTACGTCTGTGTCATAGACGTTGAAGAGGACGGCGTCGCTAATGTTTAGTTTGTTCTTGTCCGTTGTGTAATAACATGGCATATTCGGACAAGTGTCCTTGACCATCTCATCTCGAAACCACCAGTACCAGTGGTCAATATCTTTGTAAGCTGGACTCCAGAACAAGATCGTGACATTAGGGCGGGAATTGGCAGGTGGGCTGTATTGTAACTTTGAGTACTTAGGCATATAAATAACAGTGTCTTGAATATGCCCACTAACAGTCCTCGTCAAACATTCAGCTAACAAAACGAATAAATGAATTCGCTTCAGCATCGTGAAATGTTGAATTTCTCTGAAATGAAGGCAAAGTCGATTATAAAACATGTACAGTTGGCTCTCTTTTTATGCGGGTTCTTTTCATGCGATTTCCAAGTTACGCGGTTTGCATTTCGTTAAAAAAAATTTTGCCAAATATGCATACTGTATGCTTGTTCAGGAAGTATAGTCAGTCTAAGGCCCATGACACTGAGACAACCCACCGACCATTGTATTAGCCAGTCAAAGACGTTTTAGTCTGTCAGAAATTAGCATACATAACACTTGTACATGACACTAACAATCATACCATTATCACCATACCCTTATCCCGACTGTGGCATGGTCGGGTCTGCAGTTCCTCGGAACATGCTCTAAAATTAAAACTTATTTTGGAGGTGATTTAAATATTTTTAACCCTTAATTACTTAACAATAGTCTATCAGACTACTCGAATGTCAAAAATCCATGGTTTTCTTAGTTTCCTGAAACACAGAATTTTGTGCCTCTGTGTATCTTCCTAATTATGGTACTAAAGGCAAATTGCACTAAAACCATGTTAATTTTCTTTTCATATTATTAATTATTAGCAATCAGTAGTCTGGCAGACTACTGTTTAGTAACAGTGTATGTGCAAAACATTAAAAAAATTATAGTGACATGGTTGGATACATGGGTAAATGGGTAAGTAGCTGAGATATGAATGCTGCAGTACATGAGTGGGATGTCAAGAGTTGAAAGTTAGGAAAAGTATCCTAGAGAGAAGGAGGATTAGATATAGGAGCAGGTTGGACATTAGGATATGGTAGTGTAGGTGGCGGATGGTTACCTGTTAGGATACAGCCAGGAGTGGAGGGCTACAACAAGTAAAGAAGTCCATATTGAAAGGAAGTCCCCTGCAGTTATAACCATTGAAATCTTGATAAGGCCCTTTCTCTAACTTTTCTTTGAGTTACAAAATACTTATTGACATTTCAAAACTGCCCTATTCCTCATTCTTTGCCTTTGGAATTTAAATATGGGACGACATATAATGTTAAGAGAAATCCTTGAAGAATTGACTCCTGAAGAATGTCCCTCAACATGAAAACCTGAGAAACGGAAAATATGTGCATTTTGTCCAAAAAAAATTTGAGGGAATGACAAAATATTGCTGCATGTGCTGTTCTTGGGCTATTTATGTGGAACATCATGGGGAAATATGTGTAGAGTGTGAAACCATGTAATTATTTAACTGATTTATATTTTATGTTTGTTACCAAATACTTTACTAATAAAAAATGTGCATTTGAATCACATTTTGATTTATTAACAAACAAGTAGGTAGTCTCAGGGACTACTGTTTAGTAACAACGTTGCACTTCGAAAAGGTTAGTACAAGGGATATTTTTTCAAGGTCCGTTCGGTAGCAAAATGGAACCCACAGTAAAAATCCAAAGTTTTTTTATTTGGAACATGTAGGTACACATTCCAGCTATCTCTTTAGATATTCCCCTTGCCGACTGAGACATTTATCCTAGTGTAGTAGCAATTTCCCTATACCCGTGCCATTGAAGGTAGCCGCCATTCCTTTCAGCCAACTCTGTACACTGGTCTGCAGCTCCTCTGAGTCAAACTTCTGCCATCCTAGCCAGCGTTTCATGTTAGCAAACTTCTGTCCTCCTTGCTAGTGTTTCAGCACCTACCATACAGCCTGGGCTTGACTCCCTCTTACTTCCATCTCTTTGCTGACATGAAATGCTGGCTAGGAAGACAGAAGTTTGACTCAAACGCAGTGGCGTCTCTAGGATTGGGGACATCATGGTTTTACCCCCTCCCCAAAAAAGCCGCTTCTTCTGCTTTGGTGTCACCCCCTTTTCTCATGGTGTGAGTGGTGTCACCCGGTGCAGCCCACACCCCTCCCCCAGTGGCGCCACTGCTGAAACGAGCTGTAGACCAGTGTACAGAGTGGCTGAAAGGACTGGCGGCTACCTTCAATGACACAGGTATAGGAAAGTTGCTACTACGCTAGGATAAATGCTTCAGTCGGCAAGGTGATTATCTAGAGAAATAGCTGGAATGTGTACCTACATGGTCCAAATAAAAAACTTTGGATTTTTACTGTGGTTTCCATTTTGCAGCCGAACGGACCTTGAAAAAAATAGCCCTCGTAATTAAAAGTTAACCATGATGATATATATAGAAGAACTGCTGGTGGATGATGTCTTAAATGACGATGATATTATTAAACTAACTTTAGGTGCTGGCTGGTGTCAAAGTGTCCCCGGACACATTGAGGTAATTTAACACATACCTCAAAGTGTCCACTTTCACGTCAAAGTGTCTCGGCCGTTTTCTGTTACCCGGGATAAGTTATTTTGATTGATTATGATTGATTTTGGTGAAATTTCGCGTTGATTCACGTTACGCATGTGCTCTGCAGTGCATTTATGTTCTGCAGAAAAGAGACAAATTCGGGCATCTACATTAGGACCTAGATGGTGAGCACTTTGAGGTACTCAAAAATTGTCTCAATGTGTCCCGCCGGCAGAGGCGTACCTAGGCTTGGTGTCACCTGGTGCGGCAAATCCTGATGTCACCCCCACCACTGACCCCCCCCACATAAACACTTTATTATTCAATGTGCTCCACCTGAGTCACCAACATTTCAAATGTATTTAGATTAATGTTTCAGGCGCCACCGGCAGCCATCCGGGGTGTGAAAGCAGGCCCCAGGCCACAATCATCAGCAGTCCGCAGTCACAAGGGTTGGGATGGGGTTGGAACTGTTAGCATAGAATGGCAGTGCATCCTCAACACAGCCAATGCACTTGGCCTTGCATTGGCAAATACGTGGTTTAGTAAAAGGGACAAGCACCACCTAATCACATTCCAGTTGCTAAAACGGATATCACAGATAGATTTCCTTATGGTTAGAGGGTGGCATAGAGTAGAAGTTCGTGATTGCTGGGCAGTCTTGAGTGAAAAGTTCCAAAAAGAATGTCACCATAGGCCAAATCCTAGTGAAAGTGGCAGGCAAGGCACAAGGAGAGCAGGCCATCAGGTGGCAGAAACTACCCACCAAAACGGAGGGATTTACCCACAAAGTGCACAGCGAGGTAGACTGGTATTGAGAAGGGACAGTGGATGCAATGCGGGACAGGGTCTCCAGATAAATTAGAACCTGTGGGAAAGCCATTTTAGGGCAGGGTCAAGTAGGAGCCACAGTCCAGAGAAACAAGGGGAAGGTAGAAGCAGCCATCAAGCAAAAGAACGCTTCTTTCCACAGTTGGCAGGAGACAGGGGACCAGGAATCAAAGACTCAATATATGCAGGCTGATACCAGCACTAGTAGGATCATTGCCCTGGCCAAGCACCAGAAGTATGAGGCACTCTATGAGCAGTTATGGACAAGGGAAGGGGAGGATTTCAAACTGGCCAAGGCTAGAAATAGGGCAGCTAAAGATATACCCCGGGCTATAACAGTGAAGGATAGCAGAGGTAGGGTCCTACTCTCCCTGATGGAGGCAAAGAGGAGGTGGGAAGAGTACTTCCATATCCTCGTGAATGCTGCAGGGGAAAATGGGGACCTTGCCACCTATCCAGCATTGGGAGGGGATGGTGAGATGTGTAACCAGGGCGCTTAGGAAATAAAAGGTGGAAAGGGTGTAGGCCCAGATGGAACACCCAATTCAAGTGTGGCATAGCCTAGGGAGGACAGGTATCAGGTGGCTAGGGAAACTTCTCAGGAGGATAGCCAGCAGAGATAGAATGCCATGAGAGTTGGATAGTGCCACTCACAAGGGCAAAGGGATGTCCAAGAGTGTGGTAGCTATTAGACTAGTAACTATAGAGGTATAAAGCTGATGAGCCACACATTGAATCTCTGGGAGAGAGTGATGGAATGTCGCCTCTGGGATAGGATTAGTGTGAGTGGAAATCAGGTATCCCACCTCAGGTATACCTCCTGCCTATCTTCCATCAGATCCCCGTCCACCCCACACACTGCCATGTCCTTGTGGGCAACTTGCTCCCACGTCTGCTTCAGTCTCCCCTGCCTCAGCTGTTTCCAACTATCTGCATTCCTGAAATGGACCTAAGGAGCTCCTCCCCTCTTCTGATTACGTGTCCAAACCACTTTAACCTATTCTCCTTCGCTCCTATGTGGAAATCCCTCATAGGAATGAGGGACTGTCCTGCAAAACTTCCCTTTTAACGTGAATGGGACCCTCCTATCACATAAGACTGTGTCCCATACAAAATTCGCAATCATTGAAACTAAAATTTAAATAGGTGTAGTGCTGTAGGAAAAGGTTGGATCAGAAACTTTGCAATATTGTCACCCGGTGCGGTCCCCGCACCCCCCTCGGTACGACTCTGCCCGCCGGACACTTTCAAGTGGACCCCGGACACTTTGACGTGTGACACCGGCAACCCCCCCCCCAAAGACAACCCAGCCAACATCCCTGCGTGTTTCAGACGCCTGACTGGAGTGTCCCCAATCCGAACATGTTCAGGGAACCTGCAGACCCGACCCTGCCGCAAGTGGGATACAGGTATGACGATGATGATGATGGTCAAAACAAAAGTCTGCAGAGAGTGAGATAAAAATATGTTTGTGAAAATGTATCGTCTATATCAGCGGTGGGATCACGTCAATTTGGCGCATGACAATTTGGCGTATGGCAGTTTGGCGTAGTCAATAGCCAAATTGTCATACGCCAAATTTGTATGTACGCCAAATTGTCATATGCCAAATTTGTATGTACGCCAAATTGTCGTACACCAAATTGACTACGCCAAATTGTCATGCGACCCATCAGCGGTCTTCAAACTGTGTTCTGTGGAACCCCAGGGTTCCGCAATACATCACTGGGGGTTCCACGAGTCAAAATGAAAATTCGTTAGCAGTGGTAAGATATACTTTTCTAAGGGTGGGATGGGATTCCCCCACAAACATCTTGTAGTTCTAAGGGTTGAAGACCACTGGTCTATATCAAAGAGATGTATTGCAAAGACAGTTATTTCTGATGATGAAAGTGATTTACAAACAGTTTGCAGATGGTGTATACCCTTACCAGATAGACAATTGAATTGAAATACAAATTTATTTAAGGTTCATATACCGTATTTATTCCAATAAACGCCGCGCCGTTTATTTATTTCATGGCGTTTGTGGTGCGGCGCTTACTAGAGGGCGGCGTCTATTAGAAGACAGCGTTTATTAAATTTGTGATCCCTCATAGATGATAATGCTGGATGATAAAATAACAGTGCCATATTTCCTAGGGGCGAACTAATGAAGAAGGTGAAAGAGGTCTAGTACTTAGGATCAACCTTCCTTAGCAATAGGGAATTAGACTCTGATGTGACCCATAGAATCAATGGTTGATGGTTGAAGTGGAGATGGGCAACCAGTGTCCTGTGTGATAGGAGGGTCCCAACGTAGTTGAAAGCAGACTGGCTTAAAGGGAAGTTTTACAGGGTGATGGTTAGACCAGCTATTTGTATGGATCAGAGTGTTGGGTAGTGAGGAAGAGTCACATCAATGGAATGCAAGTAGCTGAGGTGTGAATGCTGCAGTACATGCATAGATAGAATTACGAATGAGTTTATCTGAGGTAGCCTGGGTTGGTGGACATCACCAAACAATGGACAAATAATAAAAATATTAACACACAATGAGAACAGGGGAGGAAGAGCTCATTAGGTCCATTTCAGGAATGCAGGTGGTTAGAAGCACCCAGGGCAGGGGAGACTGAAGCAGAGGTGGGAACAGGTTGTCCATAAGGATATGGCGGTGTGTGGGGTGGACAAGGGGAGTGGCAGGCTAGAACCTGCATACCTGACCCTGCTGCAGGTGGGATAAGAGTATGATGATGATTTTATAGATGATAATGATAAAAACTGATACAGTAATTGGGATGAGAATCCTTCAATAAGCACCATAAGTGCTGCAAGCGGCAAGCGTCATAAGCACTGCAAGGGCAGCGGCGATTATTGGAGGGCGGCGTCTGTTGCTTATTTCACACTGATGATGCCGCACTTATTAGAGGGCGGCGGTTATTGGAATAAATACAGTAAATATTTTTCAGCTTCCCAAAGAAATTTATTAAGAAACCTATTTTCTTTAACATCAACAACATTTTTTTTTATGCAGTTGTACATTCATTTTAATTCGTTATTTTGGAGTTATGCAAATTTTAAACGTTATGGAATCGCTTCATTCAAATATCCTGATGAATGGATTTTTTAACAACAGGGTAAAAGTTTTTCCTAATTTCTTTTTCTTTTTGTTCAAAATGTTTTAAAATTGTATGATTACATAGATGTATTTTCCAAATAAAACAATATGTACACATACACATTTGATAATCTCATTTATATTACATATTTAAATTTGCTCCAATATGAACCCCTAGGCCTGATTCACACGACAACCTATTAGGTTGGATATTTCTCAATTGAATACGAGACAGAGTTTCACATGGCAACTATTTAATGCAAATTTTTAATGTATTGAGGGCTACTGTACAGTAAAGCACAGGTGGCCAGTCAACTAACAGTCGTCATCATGGATAAGTTATTTCACTTCTTTTATATTAGTATAGGCGGGTGCACACGCATCCCACGTTTCAAAGCCTGCATAAATTTTTGCTAAAATTTCTTTGTGTGGCAACTTTATTTTTATAATTTGGCAACACTAAAGTGATATTTTACCTGCACGGAACACTTACAATTCAATGTAATCTTTAAAGCAGGTTGCACACTTTCTACACTTGGTACTAGAGTTTCCAATCCAAATATTCGATATCTGGATATATTCAGCCTGTTTCAAAGTATTTGATTTTCAAATATTTTAGAAATTATTCGAATAATATTCGGGACAAATTTAGGGACATATGTAATGCAATATTTTACAAATGTCGACATTATATGATAAATTTAGCAGTGAGTACAGTCTATTTTCCTAGATATTCCAGAAATATTATTGACTTATTCATGCATGTGTTAGGGTTAATTCTAATTGTAATTCACGACACTGCAAGCAGCCTTATTTGGCCAATATAGCAGTGTAGAGACCAACTCTCATTCTTACATACATTACTAAAAAGCTCCCAAAACCCTAGGCTTAAATTCCTGTGATCCCTCTACAACACTAGTAATGGTAGGGTGGCTTTTTATGAGGCCCTCCACCTTATCCTTTCCAAGGCTATTCCATTGTTGAATGGTCCTTGGTAAGAAAGACCAGTAATATGGGTCTGTCTGTGCCCTAATCTCCTTCAATTTATACGAATGATCCTTTCTCCCTTTGTACTTAGCAAGGGACACACATGCTACCAGAGGTCCATCACACCTCAGCAGCAGCAGTCTGATAAACAGACTTATGCTGTGAGATGTTCGCTGCCCGCTTAGTGTTTCCCAACCTAATTCCCTGATCATGTCAGACACACTATCCCTGTGAGAAAACCTGTGGAATCCAATTCTTGCTGCCCTCCTCTGTATCCTTTCAATCTCCCAAGATAATTCCTGCCTGAAGGGAAACCAAATTGGACTACCATACTCCAAAATTGGTCGCACCATTGAAATATATGCTGTTTCCCTTACCTCCCTTGTGCTGTCCTGAAGAAACCTACTAATCAGACGGAGGAATTGACCAGCCCTCCCCACCAATTTACTAATATGATCCTTCCAGGTACCTTGGTTATTTAAAATTATTCCAAGATGCTTATAGGTCCCAACTCTCTCAACCCAAACTCAACCTATATAGTAATCAAAATCAAGTAGCTCCCTAGATCTGGATATTGTAAGAATCCTACACTTTTTAAGATTCAAGATTCAAGATTCTTTTTAAGATACAAATTTTTTTTGGCAAGATTCATTGTAAATCATTTTTAAGATTCATTGTAAATCATTTTTA
>JAAFCE010009058.1:8301225-8330121 GCA_013389805.1 Trigoniulus corallinus
CATTTTTAAGATTCATTGTAAATCATTTTTAAGATTCATTGTAAATCTTATCGAGATCCTGTTGTAATTGTGCACAGGATGATAACCCCTCATCTAATACCCAAGCAGTACATGTGTCATCTGCAAATAGTTCAAGGAAGGAACTAATGTCAAATCCTTTGTTAGGGGCTATCTGCTAACTGCTAGATATAATAAATAAATACATATATAATAAATTACAGTATGTTGTCAACAAATATGGGATATTTTAGTTTTTACTTCCACCTACCCACTGGGCAATCCTTTGACTACTAACAAACAAAATAAGTGTACTCCATCAATTGGTAGAGTTCCGTTTTATTGCTAATATCTTTCTTGAAATATCATCGCTGAAATTTCATGGAACATTCAAATTGGGTTATCCTAATTTTTTTCAGTTAAGTGACGCATAGTAAATATCATCATCATACCTGTATTTCGCCTGTTGCAGGGTCGTGTCTGCAGGTTCTAGCTCCACACACTATCATAGAGTTATGAGCAAGCTGTTCCCACGTCTCCCCTTGCTCCGGGTGCTTCCAAACACCTGCCTTCCTGTAATGGACCTAACAAGCTCCTCCTCCCATCTTCTCATTACATGTCCATACCACCTCAATCTACTGTCCTTCACTTTTTCTGCATTGTCCCCCACCCCTAAGCTACCCCTAATATACTCGTTCCTAATTTTATCAACTTTTGACACCCCACTCATGGACCACAGCGTTCGCATCTCAGCTACTTGAATTCTATTTACGTACAGTAGCTCTCCCTTACTGCACAACACTCTGCTCCATATAGCATAGCAGGCCTAACCACTGCCTTAAAATACATCCTTTTGAACTTCAATATTGTAAAATCAATTTAATAAACTGATTTACAATAATTTTATTCATTTTATTATTATATATCTTATCATACTCATTTTAATTATCCTGGAGTAGAGCTTTTACATTGTTCTCTCACAATTCAAACTATTCAAATATATATCCGAATATTCGAATAGTTTGAATATTATTATTCGATAATCAAATAGTTGATGAAGCCGAATATTTGGAAACTCTACTTGGTATGCACTAAAAACGAATCCCTATGTCATTTGGGCTTGCTGATTACAATCCCATCCAAAAATTATTTTAAAATTATTGAGAACCACTAGTGTGGAGGATAACATTTTTCTCAAATACAGCACTTCCTTGCTGCATTGACATCTTCCTGGTAAACATCCTAAGCTACATTTTTGAGATTTTTGCTTTATAATTTAACCCTTAATGGGTGAGGTGGAGTCTTCCAGACTTCTTGCTACAAATATCCAACAGTATTTATTTAAATTGTCAGTGAACATCCCCAGATTTTTCAGTACCTTCTAAAAACCATGTAAGGAACTATCATGAAGACTTTCGTGATGAAATCTTCCTTGTAGCCTAAATGCCAGGTCATTTGGAGTCTGTGAGACTCCACCTCACCCTTTGTGTAACTTTCTCCATATGATGATCTAATCATTTTTTCCTGAAATAACATATAATTTATCATATAATAATTGACTTCTCTTATCCAAGGCACTATTTTTTTCAGAATTTAAGCTCGACTATTACTTTGTGTGTGGCATCTTGACCACAAAATGAAATTCTGCATCTTTTAAAATTTCCTGTTATTTCGTAGTTCACTAGGTGTATGTAGGTTGAATAATGCTTTCAATGGGCAGTTTAAAGGTCAAACACCTCTATTTTATCTAAAGATCTTAGAACAAATAAAAATGCTACAGTAAATGGGAGAGATTTTTTTAAATAAAACGATGAGTCACAATAGATGCAAAAGTCCCCTTTTTTGATAATTATTTCAGGGATAAGGGTTAGGTCCCAAAGTAAGAGGTAAGAGATAAATCTAGAAACCATGCTGGAATGATGATTGTTGTCTCTGTGCAGTAGTATGTCCTACTGATTAGAGGTTACCAGTTAATTTAATTCTGAATACAAATGAATTTGACCAATCACACCCTGAGAAAACAAGATACTGTATTGCACAATAAGCCACAGTGTATAAATACAGGGTGTATTTTTTAATGTAACCAATGCCATTTTTTAGAAAGAATACATGAGATATGAGATAAAATGGTTGGAAAAAAGTTATAGTTGATGGAGGGGGACATTCACTTCCCAAAAAAAAAGCCACATAGCTCTAAAAAATGTGAAATTTTGATATATCATTTTCCTATACCTAAAATTAAAAATACACCTTCAAAACTGTATTAGAAGTGTGCACCAATGGCCCAGGTCTACAGGATGTTGTCTCAAGTATGGAGTTCAGCAAATTGTCGCTCTTAGACGCCTCAACTAGCTAGCATTGAACTAACCTGGACCGTGACACCTTGGCTTGTGCCCCAAGTTAGCTAGTTGGATTGGCTAAGAGCGACAATTTGCTGAGCTGCCTACCTGAGAAAAAATCCAACTAGCTAACTTGGAGTGGTTAAGAGTGACAATTTGCTGAGCTCCATACCTGAGACATCCTGTAGTCCTTGGCCAATGGTGCACACTTTTAATGCAATTTGGAAGGTGTATTTTTAATTTTAGGTATAGGAGCATGATATATTAAAATTTCAATATTTTTAGAGCTGTGTGATGTGATAGTTAAAACTACCCCTATCTATAGAAAAAAATGTAACTTTGCATTGTCCTGAAAAAAACTGTGGCCAAAATTTCTGAACTGTTTTAGGAAGTGAATGTCCTCCTCCATCAACTATGACGTTTTCCTAACCATTTTATCCCATATCTCATAGATTTTATCAAAAAAAAGCATTGGTTACTTTAAAAAATACACACTATATAGTTGGCATATATAATTAATTTCACAGTACTTTCTTCATTCACTTTTTTTTTAGAGATATGTCATTATTATTACTGCTGAAGAAATCTGGCTTCTTGCCCTAGTACATCTGTGGGATATGGAGATGAAATAGGCATTATGGGAGATACTGCTTTGGAGTGGTATGATGAAGATGAGAAATACATTAGTGATATCAATAATGTTGATGATAAATATGTTTGTGTACAGCAGGGAGTGGTGGGTCAGAAAGTGAATTCAGTGAAGAAATTGTTAGTGAACAAGAAAAAATGACTAGTGATGAGCCCAATTATTATTATGGCAAAAATAGGTGTAAGTTGTCCAGAAATGCGTCTTCATGGGTTGTACACAGGGGCAGATCTACATAGGGGCTAATAGGGCTTAGGCCCCAGGCCCCCAAGTGTCAAGGGCCCACAAAAATTGAATTATCACAAATTTTTAATACTTTTTGATTAACAATGAGCACTTATTATATAGTACAACATAATTAATGATGATAATATAATAATAATGATTATATATAGTATTACTTGCATAATTTTCATCAATGTAAAATCATTGGACTTCAATAAGCCCTAGGCCCTGAGAAACCTAGATCCACCCCTGGTTGTAAGAACCCTTTGGCATAATATTGTTGTTCGTCTGCCTATGTTATGAGGGCCAGCAGTAGGTGACTCTGCAAATCCAGAATGTATTTTGGATGCTCTGTTTGACTGCAACATTATTGCCATATTGGTCCAATGTGAAATTAGGCATTGTCAGAAATTAATACTCAGATATAGACCATACTGATATACAAGATACTGACATTACTGAAATGAAATCATTTTTAGGTCTGCTGCTTTATAGTGCAGTGTATAAGTCAAATCATGAACATCTTGATTCAGTATGTTTAATGGATGGCACTGGAAGACAAACTTTTCGCCTTGTTATGAGTAAGAAACGATCTCAAAAGTTTGCTTTCAAGTCTTAGATTTGGCAATCCAAATGGCAGAAATGAAAGAAGACAAGTGAATCCTGCTGCAGCTGTAAGTGAAATTGTAGAAATGTTTTTCAAAAATTCCCAAGCTGCATTCATAATTGGAGCTTGTGCAACTGTGGATGTAATGCTTGTCGGATTTAGAGGACGTTGCAGGTTCAAAATGTACATACCAAGTAAAGCATCAAAATATGGCATTAAGCTAATGCTTCTCACAGATGCACAAAGTGGATATGCATACAATGGTTATGTCTATTGTGGCAAAGATACTGATGGTGTGGGATTGTCTGATGCTGAAAAGAAACTAAACCAACACAAGCTGTCCTAAGGTTGGCAAGGCCCATTTACAAAACCAACATGAATATCACAGCTGACAATTGGTTTAGCTCAGTTGAACTTGTTGATGAATTAAAATGGGTACAAAGAGAAAAACGAAAAGAGGAATACCTAGGGAATTTTTGAAGTTGCAAAGAAAGGAAGTAGTGGCATGCAAATTAGGGTTTATATAGCAGAGCACTTTATTATCCTATGTGCTAAAACATAGGAAAGTAGTCATCTGCATTTAATCCATGCATCATTCAGCATCTATAGACCCAGATACAACTAAACCAGAAATAAATGAATACTATAACTGCTCTAAAGGAGGTATAGATTCTTTAGATCAGATGTGCTCTATATATTACTCAGGTCAGCGAACAAGAAGGTGGAACATGACAATCCTATACAGAATTTTTGACATCAGCACCAGTGCTACAAGGATAACCCTTTTATTAGTCATTTACATTTTATGAAAATGTTAGCAGCATCTTGCTAAAATAATCATTTTATTGTCTATATTTTGCATTGGACACACCAGTTCCCGTTAGATCACTGTAGTTAAGCAGCACACACCCACGTCAATACCAACTTGGGTGGTTGGTAAAGAACGTTGGGTGCTGCAAATTAACTCCCTTCCTCGTCCTTTCACCTACCTCCTCATCTCCCACAGGCAGCCTCCTATGGGGTTGACCTGTTATGGCTGCCTGGCTTGATCCCCAACCCACAAACTAATCCAATATCAAATTTATTTGTTCACATGTGTGTTTTTATGGATGATACTTTCATCCAGAAGGAAATCTGCCAAAATAATTGATTGTAGACATGCACTCATAAATTGTTGGGAAATAAACTTATTAGTAGGTATTTAGTTATATTATAGGCTTTCATACATTTTAATATGCCACCTAACAATGAAATCACTTTTTTAGGTCACAAGTGAAACTAAAATTAATTTATGGCCATTATATTTTGGAGTCTAACAGACTCCACCTCACCCTGGAGGGGAGGGCTGGAACTCACAGATCTGACCCTGCCACAGGTGGGGGTAAGGGTATTATGATAATGATTATTATTCAATATTGAATGTAGGAGCACCAGATGCCTATGCTCTAAGAGCAAGAAACCAATTTGTACTGAGTGTAACAACAAAGTATGCAAACACTGTGTCTAAAAATTAGTAATCAGAACCCCTTGCACGTTTATTTTTATATCTTTGTCAATTTCCCTTCAAATACGCATTTTAAAGTTAAAGAATTAAAAATTCATCATTACTTTATTTATACATAGTTTGTAACCAACGATATAATTATTCATAAATATCATTACATAACAAGAACATTTTTGTAGTGCTTTGGAAATTGATAATGCAAAAAATTAATTTTACATACTAATTTCACAAAACCTTCAAATAATGAATTTTAACATCCCTTCTAATGATAGTGGTACCTAATTTTTGAAAAAAGTGAAATGTTTCATTATTTTATGAATTTTTCAATTTAGGAGTCTGCTACACTCCACCTCACCTTATACGTCCTAAATGTTCACCTCACCTATTAAGGGTTAATCAAATTCTGCAAATCATGTCTTTATTAATACTGCAATCAGTTTAAACCTATGTTAAATAGTTATTTTATTTTTTAATATTCAAAAATATCAAATATTATCATAAACAACAATTATGTTTTAAGATTTATCATAAGTTACATGTTTGGCATGTGTTTAAGCAACAAAAATAATTTTTTTATACTTAATGCAATATTTTCTATGGCACTTATGATCAAAGTTGGCGCTTATAATTTCCCTTAAAATGGTGTGTGCTTTAGTGAACTTATTTAATTTTTTCAACTCATAACTGCTGAAAAATCGTTGTAACGACACCAGAGAGATCTAGAAATGTCTAGAACAGGCACACTTATGAAATTGAAATATAATTATATTACTATAAATATAACTATATATTGTAATATCACAGATGCCAATTTGTAAGCACAAAGCCTTCATGTCTGGGCATGAAAAACTAAAGTAAGCGACTTTTGTTTAAAAATTATATTAAAAACACTAATTTATTTACTTTAAAGTTAATTTAAGAATTATGTGCCTCACTTCGACTAAAATTTTACAGTTTCGAAAAATAACAATAAATAAGGAAATAAGACGTTTTTTTCTCATTTCCTGTAAATGTTATGAAATGTAACTTATGATGGTTTACCAGGAGGGTGTCAATATGCTTGTTAAAATTTCATATAAGGTATATGGGGAAAATGTCACCATCAGAATGAGACCTTAGTCACCCATTCTTTTTGCATTATCTGCTCCTTGCTCAGGACCAATTAGCACAGATAAACAAGAGTCTTGTGTATTTCATTAACCCTAGCATATGACAGGTAGGTCATATGTAAATGTGTCGGCCCATAAATTAAAATCCTGTGCAAATAACTTACGGCTACAGGGCACCTTCACTTTTTCAACAGGACAGTGATCCTAAACACTGTGCAGCTTTAACAAAAAGAGTGGCTCCTTTACAATGGTCCTCTTCAGTTGAAAACACCCCCTAAGTATGCAGACATTAACCCTATAGAACACATTTGGTTTTTTTGACCAACATATAAGAAAACAGACCAGACCATTACTGGCAAACATATTCTGAAATCTGCCTTGGAAGATGAATGGATGAGAATTTCTACAAATATCACAAAGTGTTTGGTGGAATCAATGCCCAGACGTTTGGAAGTTGTAGTGAAAGCCAATGGACTACACACAAAATATTAATTTGTCGTTGGAGTTGAAATATTGCTATGTTTATATGTCATGAGTTAGTGCATCCATACTTTTTTTGCATTGAAAATTTGGGTATTACCAATGATGGGTTTGTAATGCTATGTTACAGCCATTAAACAGGATAACCATTTTACCACTCTGGACAAAAGTTGTTTTTACCTATCCTATTAGGCCTATCTCATCTGTGACAGTTATGAACACTGATTTTTCTGGGTTTCCATATTAGAATATTACTGTGGAACCAAAAATATTGGCAATAGGCATCTTTTAAAGTAAACATTGAAACAAAGGTATTTTAAAAAAAACAAAATATACATTTTGTAATGCACACAATAACAAACCATTCTCCAAAAGTTGGAAGAGTTCAAGAAGTACTTGTTTAATTAAAAAAGAAATAACTCGAATTTACAAGCCAAAAGTATTGGAAACCTTCAAAACCCTTGAATATAAATGAAGTATAATATCTGCATTTGAACTTTGACTTAGAATATTAGTATAAATTGGTTCTAAAATACTTTCCAACATATATACAGTGTGATCATGAGAAGGTGTGGGACAAAAGGGAATTATTGGTGACAGAATGAGACAGTATTACTTTGCATAGAGGGCTTAAGTTATCATGAAATTGGAGGTTTATTTACTGTGAGAAGTGTTGTGGAAAAGTATGATGAAACTGATTCAACACAAAATGTGAAAAAATCAGGACGTCTAAAGAAATTGACACAGCCTGAGAGAACGCATTTACAGTAGTTAGAAAAGTGAATGAAAGCCCTAAAACAAGTGCACCAGGGATTGCCAAAGATATTGAATCAACTACTAGTAAAACAGTACAATCTCAAACTATTAGATACATCTTAAACAAAGCTCAATACTTTTGGAGAGCAGCTTGCAAAAAGCCATTTATTTCAGAGATCAACTGGAAAAAGAGACTAAAATTTGCCAAAGAATTTGTAAATAAAAGAGAAGAATTCTGGAACCACATTATATTCAGTGGTGTCAAAGTTCAATTTGTTTGGCTGTGATGGTAGTTGATACATTTGGAATCAAGAATTTCAGCCCCACAATGTCCAGCCCACAGTATAACATTGTGGAGGGCATGTGATTGTTCAGTGGTTCATGGCTGCAAGTGACACTGGAACATTACACTTTATTGAAGGCATCATGGCAGCAAAGTGTATATAAACATTTTGCACCATAATCTACCAATAAGTAACCAAAAATTAGGATTGGAGAGAAATATTATATTTTAACAAGATCAATATCCTAAACACAAAGCCCAAAAAAAATAAAGATGCCTTACCTGAATGAATTGGGACCGGAAGCCATTCGAATAATCAAAAATTCGGATAATTGAATTTTTTTCCAAAAAAATGGTCTAGTTTAATTTATTACCGTTTGTATTTTGAAAATGGGAGAAAAATGAAAAGACAACACTTTTACATGTTAAGCATACTGAAAAGGGCTGTACATTAGTACGTGTACCATACTGCTGTAAATGAAAGTCATTGCTTGCAGAACATCTCAGTCGAAGTAAGCTGTTTGACTGTCAGTATCCGTTTGCAGGTAGCCAAGTCGTGAATAATTTTGCAAATCGCAGTACGTTCCCTCTTAATTTTTTTTTTCTGAAATTCTGAAGCGAATCAGATAGTAGGAGTTCAGAAAATTGGAGTTCTACTGTATAATGCTGCTAGTCAACTTCACACACCTCCACAGAGCCCAGACATAAATCCAATAAAGAATTTATGGAGAATTTTGGAAAAGGAACATTTCATCCAAATTAAGTTTGAAAACAGCTTTGTTGGAGGAAAGGGACAAAATCTCAATTGAAACCACAAAAAACCTTGTGAGCTCAATGACTCGAAATCTACAAGCAGTTATTGCAGCAAAGGGACTACTAAATATTAAATGGTTGGTTAAGGCACTGTCATTTTCTAGGTTGCCAATACTTTTTTGGGTTGTAATTTGAGTTAATTTCATTTTAATTAAACAAATACTTGTGTGAACTCTTCCATCTTTTGGAGAATGATTTGCTATTGTGTACATTACACTATGTATACAGTAGAGTTCGGCTATAACGAACTGTTGGTTATAACGTACTGTATTTAAACAATGAAAGTTTCCCAGTGAAATCTTTCACCCATTATAACGAACTTCAGAAATAACGAACCGTTTTTAGTACATTTCCCTGGTTCGTTACAACCAGACCACTGCATTTTGTTTTTTATTAAATACCTTTGTTTCAATGCTTACTTCAAAAAATGCCTATTGCAAATACTTTTGGTTCTGCTGTAGATACTATAATCATTTGTTTTTACACCAAAATGGACTAAGGAAACTGAGCGAGAAATTAATCCTGATTTAAGGTCCAGTTTGAGAAAGTAGGTTCCCACAGTACAAAGGAATTAAAAACAAATGCAACTCCTAACCCGTTTTCTACCTAGGGCAGGGTAGGGTCATGCACCTTGTGAATGGACACCAGAGCGATATATTGCTTATTTATGATTCCAGAACTTCAAAAACAATTTATTCAGGAGACGTTCTTCAACCTATTGGAACCCTTAATTTAATTAAGGAGCACATAGAAGCAAAAAAGGAAATCGAGATAGTCCATCAGTTTTGCAATAGGGACATTGTGTTGATGTTCGAGAAATTTGGGAAGAAAGAAGTACAATCGAAAATGTGTGTTGTCAAGTCAGGATTTGAAAGAGACAACTGAGAAAAAGGTTCCTTTAGAAAATCATGAGGAGAAGAAAATGTAAAGTCAGAAGTGAGGGTGTTCTGTTGAATGTAGAATCAAAGGAACAGATGAGAAAAGGAAGGGGATTAAAAGACAACAAAACACTGACACCAAGAAAGAAGAAAAGTGAAACAAAGTTTTTATTAAATTACTCTTTTTTTATGGATTCCTAAAAGGATGAGTGTTTTAGAAATGATAATGTAAACGAATTACTAACCATTTAAATTTATAAACCATGCTAGGTCATTTATTTTATTGCTTTTAATGAGTAATTAATTTAATGCTTATATTGATAAAAAAGGACCTGACTGTCATCATCATCATACCTTTATTCCACTTCAGGCAGGGTCAGGTCTGCACCTTCTATCCTTCCTCTCCCACCAGGTCGCTATAAACCCCACATTACCATATCCTTATGTACAACCTGCACCCACTTCTGCATGGGGCTTCCCATGACCCAACTGCTTCCTTCAAATGGAATCTCCATAATGGACATAATGATAGCCTTCTCCCCTCTTCTCACCACATGCCATTGCCCACACCACCTTAAGCTATCCTCTCTCATCTTTTCCAATGTCCTCACCCCCACAATGTCATTAACATACTCATTCCTAACTCCATCTGCTCTCAACCCCCTCTAATGGATCCCTTCAAACCTTCAACTTCTTCAAACCCTGGATACCCATAACTGCTTCATCCTGGTCAAGACTGATATCTCAAAGGCCTTTGATACTGTTGACCATACTATCAATCTGTTAAACTCATCTCTCCCTAATATCCCATTCCTTGACATTATTTTCTCCTTGATTATTAGCAGGAGGATCCAACTAAAATACTCTCCATGCTTCACACAAGTTACAAAGGAATTCCCACAAGGCTCCATCCTCAGCCCCATCCTGTATAATCTCGCAACCTCACCAGTCACTAGTCTGCTAAAGAACCATCATGTGTGGATGTATGCAGATGATAATTTCTTTGGAACAACTTGCCATCCCTCTCACATATCAAAGTCACTTGACCTTCTAACTGTTGATACTCAAGTCCTGGTTTTCCCACAACCACATGAGACTAAACCCTGATAAAAGCACTTCAACAATCTTCTCCAGGATACCTCTTGCAAACCCTGACACTTCCCCAATTCCCATCCTGGGGATACTCTTCAATCATCAACTGAATTTCATCCCTCATCTCTACTCCCTAATTAGTAGACTCAACTCGTTTGTTTTCTTGTTCCTTTGCCTCAAGCACTTCCTCCCCAGGAACATCCTTCTAACTGTATTCAAGGCCAAAGTCCTTCTTATACTCTCCTATTCTTCTGTTTTTCTCTTCTCCATCCCAAGAACAACCCAGCAAACTTTGTGCACAGTCTTCAATCACATTCTACATCTAATACTCAACATTCCTCCTCTATCCAGTATAACCCCATACTACTCCCAATTCAACCTTCTAAACTTCAAAGGAACCTTACAGTGGTTTACCCTCTGCACACTTGCAGCTGCCCTTCACTCCTTGACTTTTTCATTTCCTCCATTGAGTCCAGGAAAACTTGACGCTACACAATTGAAACCTCCAGATGCATTTCGAAATTCTTAAGAAAATGTTTTCCTTTCAATCACTTCAATATTTAGAATGACCTACCGTACTCTTTGAGGTCTTCCATTTTGATTGCTCTGATCTGATCTTACACTTTAGGAAGTCCCTGTTTAAGTCACTAATGCTAATACAAGTGTCTGGTGAATCCCAGTTATCATAGCTTAACACTGTGTGTTTTTCCCCATATTGTCTTGTATCAGTTTCTATATTCTACCAAGTGTATTGGTGTAAAATAAAATAATAATAATGTAATGTAGCATTTGCATTTCAGTATCTTGCATTCTATTTTCATGGCTCTTCCTCACTGCTGAACAATCTAATCTTTTCAACTTTATTTGGACCATCCAATCACACAAGATTCCACTTGCCTGTCTCCACTTCAACTGCCTCACAATGATCCTATGCTTCACATCGAAATCGATTTCCCCAATGCCGTTGTTTTTGTTCTTTGCTCTTCACCAAAAGCCCACGTGCCGCTTAGCCCTCTGGAAAATCTGGTCACTTTAAAATATATGAAAATTCCTTGTATAATCTAATAAAAATTGATATTAATTTAAAAAACCACTCGTGGCTTACAAATTGACGTGTGTTAGGCCCTATGTCTTTATCAACTCAACTTGAATTTTAAAATTAAGGACACAAGTAATGGGACATGCATATATCACATTATGTATTGGTAGTTTTAAGCATTGAGGCTGCAGCTATTTTTTATGCACAGTGTCACAGACGAACACTACTTAAAAGACTTTGACGATGTAAATTTTATGTTTTAAGCTTTACGTTTAAGTCATTTGCCCTTACTCACTGGACATGACAGGTTGAGTGCTCAGTTAGTGGAAACACCCACTGTTTCCATTCATGCTGAAAGGATGGATAATGTCGTTATAAAGAAATGCCATCTTGATATCAATGCTACTGCTTACACTAGTAGAATTTTTGAAGTTCACTAGAAATGTCAAGCACTTGTATGATGAAGGATACATTAAATTCGGATTTGCCTGCACTAGAAATACTGATTGTCAAACGGCCTGCACCATGCTCTAATATTTATGTTGAATTATAAGGAATTCAATGCAAGAAAACTGTCACCTTTTAGTGTTCCCTGGCATCAAAAAACATTGAGAACCACTGGTCTAATCAGCATATGGAACCCTCACTCCTCACATTTCATCCCTCACATCTTGTCTTCCACCACATTTTGCCCCAAGGAAAGTTCCTCTCCACGTTTGGCCCTGGCAATTCATCCCCACACATTGCCCCCAAAATTATACTTTTGTAAATGATGGTGAGAAATTCTTCCAGGAGTTTAACATATATCTGCTGATTCAAAATGATAGTGCCAAAAACTTTGGTTTTCGTTTGCAATCAAACAATCAGAAATAATGACAAGAACGTTGGGAGGGCATGTATATGCCAAATTCATTATCTAACAAACAATTGGAATAATTGCAATATAGTGAATTGATGAACACCAAGGGGAGACATTGACCTGTGAATGTAATGCATTAGACACTATATTTTGGACTTCATGATTAATACTGATTTCAGTGTTTAGCATCGTCTTGAGACTGTTTTGGCATTTTAACCCTGGAATCACAACATGGGGTCCCGGGTAACCCCATGCATTTTAAAATTCGTCATATGTTTGTTATTATTTAATTTATTGACTTGTGCATTCTTGTACCTTTCAATTTCCACATTTAGCATGTAAAGGTGGTTCAGTTTCTGCTCCAGACATTCAAAGTCAGCTGCAAAACTGTGTGTTGGTCACCAGTGACCCCCACGTTGTGATTTGTGTAAGTTTTTTTGTCTAACACTCCAAGCCAGTTTTAAATGCTAAATTTTTTTATATCTTTAAAAGTTAAAATATCTTGATTTTCTTATTTATCATTTAGTGTTATTGATCTTACATGCTTTTTTGTTTTGCAATAATTTTTCTGGCAGTAATCCTCATTATTCAAATAGAAGGCAATTTTGACATCCTACCAAACTTTGGCATTTTTATATTAACCCTTAAGTGGGTATGTGGGGTATATGAACACCCCACCTTCATAAATCAAATTTTTTTATATGTTTGGATAATTTCAGAAACCTGAATTTCCCTCCAGCTTACTTTTATACCTTTCCCTACATCTTTCAAAGTCAAACATATTTGTTTTTTGTTTTTCTGTAAAAGTGATGTTGTCAGAAAATGGCGCTCTCAACACCCCACTTACCTACTTATGTAACTTTTTGCAAATTATTATTTTTGCTGATTTTCAATGTTCTAGTAATTTATTTTGACATATTAGCTATGGATGACTATGAAAAGGAGCAGAAAAGACTTAGAACTTGTGGGTTTCAGTGAAAAGTGATATATCAGAGTGGGAGGATAGTGCTGAAGACAAGTGCTAATAGCATGTATGGGAGATGCACTGTTTGGTGCTGTAAAGAAGATAAAACACATCATCTCAAGATGCTCAAATTGTTATCGATTTATCTGCTTAAATTACATGCTTTACCTTTCTAATAATTGACAAAATTTCAGTAAGAAAATTTTGGAATAATAGTTTTATTATAAAAATTAACAAAAAATTTCAGATTTTTATTTCAACTTTTGAGATTCAAAAATTTTAAATACTTTTTGGTACTTTATATATTTAAGCACGTTTCAAAACTTTTTTTGCATATACTTATTTAGTATGCTACAACAAATAAAATAAAATTTTAAAACAAGAATTTGGGTTAAGCAAATAATTTTTGGGGGCCAGGGTCTTGTTAGCGCCCACATACCCACTTATGTCACTTTAACTTACCTACCTACTTAAGGGTTAAATAACCTTAATGTTTAATACTTTTACATTATAAACAGCTTACCTATAGTTAAAAGTTATTAGGAATTGTCATATTTCTTCATAATACCTATTAATTTAAAAATTTAACTAAAAGAGTGATGGGTCATATATGACCTCACATTGTGACATGTGTCACAAGAATGTCACAATTATGGATACCAACCCTTCAGGTTAGTTAAAACCAATTTATTTATATATTATTTGATGTAACCTTTCTGTCATTAGGTAGTGGATCTCCATTGACTCAAAAGCATTTATTTGAGTATTTATTCAAGTTAGTGACTACCAGTACTCCACTATTGGCCATCATCATCATCGTACCCTCCTCCCGCCTGTGGTTATCCTCCACTCCCACCTATCATCCACCAAACCCCTCTCCACCCTGCATGTCTCCATGTCCCTCACCACCATCTGCTCTGACGTCCGTTTAGGTTTTCCCCTACCTCTGGTGCCAAAATAGACCTAATAAGCTCTTTCTCATCACATGCCAATACCACCTCAATCACTTCTCCCTCATCTTTTCCACGATGTCTCCCACTCCCAAGCTACCTCTATGCTACCTCTAAGCTACCTCTACTCTTATGACTCATGACACCCCTGTCATGTAGTACAGCATTTGCATCTCAGTCACTTGCATTCTCCTGTCATGGTTCTTCCTAACTGCCCAACACTGAGCCATAAAGTAAACTTTGCCTTTCAACTTTATTGGGACCTGGCGGCCACTCAGGACTCCACTTGCTTGCATCCAATTCAGCCATCTGGCATTAGTCCTATGGGTGACGTCAGAATCTATCTCCCCATTGTTCTGGAAAACTGATCCTAAAATAGCAAAACTCTTGCACCATTGGTATAACCTGACCGCCTCAACAGATGCTCGTCCACAAATTTTCCCTCAAATATTAATATTGTTAAAGAAATTACCAATCATTGACTATACTTATTTACAACATGACTGTATAATATAATTACAGTAGAACTCTAATTATCCAAATCAATTGGTACCGGACCCCATTCGAATAATCAAAAATTCGGACAATTGGATTTTTTCCAAAAAAGGGTCTAATTTTTGTCTACTGTTTGTATGTTGATAATAGGAGAAAAAAAATCTATTTTTTAATAAAAAGAGCTTCTAATTAAATGAAAAGACAACACTTTTACATATTAAACATACTTAAAAGGGTGGTACATTAGTCATTGAAAGTCATTGCTTGCTGAACATCTTGGTCAAAGTAAGCTGTTTGATTGTCAGTATCCATTTTCGGGCAGCGAAGTCACGCATTATTTTGCAAATCGCAGTACATTCCCTGTTAATTTGTTTTCTGAAAGTTCTGAAAGTGATTCGGATAGTAGGAGTTCAGAAAATTGGAGTCCTACTGTAATTAAAATAATATTTATAAATTATAGGAAAAGACGTTTCTATTATATTTTCATGATTCATTTTTCTTATTTTTTATGTCCGCCATTATTGATTATTTTTAGCGTACCACCAATCAGCAACCAATGTACCACCAGTGGTACGTGTACCACAGGTTGGGAAACGCTGACCTAGATCGAGAATTATGCTTGTTTCGTTGATATATAAGCAGGACCATAACGTCGATATGAAGCGCCTGTGGCAAATGTCTAGGGAGTGGCGAATTGCGTTAGACACACCAGTTCTCGTCTGATCACTGAAGTTAAGCAGCGCAACCCCAGCTAGTACTGACAAGGGTGGCCGCTTGGGAAAGCTGGGTACTGCTAATACCCAATAATCGTCACATTAGTGTAGTGTCTGTGCAGTCTCTGCATAAGAACTATACTGTGGACGGGGCTCTAATGACCTTTGTAGTTGACGGGCCCTAAAACACCAACAAATGAGTGAATGAAAGGCAAATGTCTAACCTGCGCCTCAGCCATAACCCAATAATGGCAAAAACCCAGTTGCGCCCGTGGCGGCCGCCTTCTTCGCCACGCCCTCGTTACGGCACTGTATATAAGCAATGTCCCCCTAAATTTGACATTCAGGTCACTGTGGGGCTGTTAGGCGACATACCTGGAAGGGAGAATCATTTATTAGGTGGTGGAAGTTCAGATGAATTCCAGCAGGAGGGGAGCGGCGAATTGCGTTGGACACAGCAGTTCTCGTCTGATCACTGAAGTTAAGCAACGCAAGCCCAGCTAGTACTGACATGGGTGGTCGCTCAGGAAAAACTGGGTACTCCTAATACCCAAAAATCGTCGCATTAGTGTAGTGTCTGTGCAGTCTATGCATTAGAACTACACAGTGGACGGGTCTCTAATGACCTGGTATTTAGGATCAGTGTTCCTGATGGATTCTGATGTGATCCATAGAATTAATGCAGGATGGCTGAAGGGGAGGCAGGCAAGTGGGGGTCCTGTGTGACCGCCAGGTCCCAATAAAGTTGAAGGGTAAGGTTTACAGAACCGTCATTAGGCCTGCTATGCTGTATGGCCCAGTGTTGGGCTGTTAGGAAGAACCATGAATGGCAAATGGAAGTCGCTGAGATGTGAGTGCTGTGCTACATGAGTGGGGTTCTGTGATCTGACAGAATTAAAAACGATTACATTAGAGGTGAGATGACAGGTGATACCACCTCCATTTGAGGTGGTATGGGCATGTCAGGAGGGAAGAGGGGAGCAGGTGGTGGCGTGTGGAGGCATGCAGGGTGGAGGGGGACTTGGTGGGAATAGGCAGGAGTGGAGGATTAGAACCCATAGACCAAACCCTCCCTTAGGCTGGAGGATGGTGAGATGATGTTTAAATGGACTTTTGATTTGAGATATGCTTAATCATGATGGAATCATCCCACTCAGGTATGATTTATTTCTTGATTTTATTTATTTATTTATTCAATATGGAGATTACGGGGGCTCCACTAGGTGGCGCGTATTGGCTGACAGACTACTTGAATGTTTGCCAGAAATTTCTCAAACCAGGAACAAGCCAGGAACTTCACAAACCTTAACTGCCTCCTCAAGACGAAAACTTCCACGACCAGGTTAAGGTAAGGCTGCTCTTGTGGGGGGGGGGGGCGTCTGAGGTTTGGCTTTCCCTATCCGTATTGTTCATATGAGTTTGTTGGTTGTTTTTTATTTGTTGCTGTTATTCGTTGGTGTGCTCAGGCACCAGTGTCTTTCTTATTGTTATTATTCCTATTAATCTTTGTTGCTGATATTTTTGTTATTGTGTTTGTACTGGGTACACATGCTTGTTAACATTGGTATGATGATCCCAGGGTTTGCACATAATTGATGTAACCTTCAGGAGTTGACAGGCCAATGGTGCAGGGAATTAAACCCCCAGTGTCGGTGGCTGCCAGGGGTGAACGAGGAGGCTGCAGGCCACCATCATCAGTAGTCTAGGATGCCACAGGGGTTAGGATCTCAGACCCTGTGGCAGCTTGGCATCCATGCTTCGCATCCTCCATGGGGTAGGCCAGCATCCCCCACACAGCAAGCAGCACCAACAGTCCTATGGGTTCCAGACACCTGGTTGGAGTGACCCCAGCCAGGGCACATTCAGAAAGTATAGGGGCAACCCTTAGATTAGGAACTTGGAATGTGGGGACCCTTACAAGCAAAACAGGGGAATTAGTAAATATCCTAAAACGGAGGAGGATGCAGGTAGCCTTTCTCCAAGAAACTAGATAGAAGGGGAATAGGTCAAGGTGAGGGATAAATCACAATTATGCAGCTAGTGAATGGGGATGGAATGGGGTGGTATAGTATTAGTGAGCTGCAACAAGGGGTTACACTTGTGAAATGCATTAATAGTGGGCTACTGTTGGTAACTGGTTTGGCAAGGAGTAGTGCTTCACCTCATTTCCCCCAGGTGGGTCTCAATGAACCAACAAAGGTGGGTTTCCATACAGAATTCGTCAAGGGAATGAGCACCTGGTCATTGGTGCAGACTTTAATGGCCATGTAGGTGATGATAACCAGGGTTATGGGAAGGTCCATGGGGAATGGGGTATGGAACAGTGATCATAGATAGACAGCAAATCGTCAACACAGCAAATGCACTAGGCCAGTGGTGGCGAACCTGTGACCCACCGTGAAATTTTAAGTGACCCAAACGTGATTCATATCTAGTTTGTCGTCTCATAGTGTGTGGGGTGGATGGGGACCTGGTGTGTTAGAACCCCAGACTCAACCTTTCCACAGGCGGGATTTATTTCTATCTCTATTTTCTACTTTAAAAAACTAATTTGGATTGGATTAGTTTGTGGGTTGGGGTGTAAGCCAGGCAGCCATAACAGGTCAACCCCTTAGGAGGCTGCCCACGGGAGATGAGGAGGTAGGTGAAAGGATGAGGGTTAATTTTCAGCACCCAACATTCTTTAACAACCACCCAAGTTGGTATTGACGTGGGAGTGCGCTGCTTAACTTCAGTGATCTAACGGGAACTGGTGTGTCCAACGCAACTTGGCCGCACGGCCAAGTTTATTCGTTGTAGTTCGTTGTGGAAATGAGGTGTTACCAGCAGTGAGTGAGGTTAGGTATCTAGGATCAGGGATTCACGGGCAATGGGGAAATCGACTCCGACGTTACCCACAGAATCAATGCCGGATGGCTAAAGTGGAGACAGGCAAGCGGGGTTCTGTGTGACTGCAGAGTCCCAATAAAGTTGAAAGGTAAGGTTTACAAAACTGTAGTTAGGCCCGCCATGCTGCATGGATCAGAGTGCTGGGCAGTGAGGAAGAACCTTGAGAGGAGAATGCAAGTGGCTGAGATGCGAATGCTGCATTAAATGAGTGGGGTGTCGCTTGCTGACAGAGTCTGCAATGAGTATGTTAGAGGCAGCTTGGGGTGGGGGACATTGCGGAGAAGATGAGAGAATACAGGTTGAGGTGGTATGGGCATGTGATGCGAAGGGGGAGGAGGAGCTCATGCGGTATATTATGAGGCAACAGGTGGTGGGTGGCATCAGGAGTAGGGGGAGACCCAAGCGGACGTGGGAGCAGGTGGTACAGAGGGACATTATGGCATGTGGGGTGGATGAAAGCCTGGTTGGGGATAGACGGGAGTGGAAGATTAGAACCCGCAGGCACGACCCTGCCATAGGCGGGACAAGGGTGTGATGATGATGATGAGACTTAAATTTATTACAAATATGTGATGTCATTAGAACATCAATATTTGGCAAATGATTCAGCAATCTAACTGTGATGTGTCGTGGTCGCTGTTCCCTCTAAGCTGTGCTAATGGGCACTGGCGCACAGTTTTGGGCTTGTAGCATGCAGATTTTTAGCTTAACACAGGAGCGGTCAGTATGGCAAATAAAATTCTGTTCACAAGTTTTTGATTTTGCACACAAACCAGCAATCTTTAAAGGGAAGATTGGTCATGATCATCAAATGTCTTTGTTTTCTATGCATTTCAGGATGGTCAGCACAGAACAAGCAATTATAATGGCATGCTTTATGCCAATATATATCATTTTATCCAATGCTTGAAAAGGCAGCAAGCTATGCACCACTATGAAATTGCTCAACAGGTTGCAGGAAGCCCAACAATATGAGGAACAAAAAATATGTTTTAATTTCTATTAAATTTTGACTTATTGTGCAAGATTTTGATAACAGGAACTTCATCGACTACTTGATTTGATGTGCAGCGCATTTGAATTGTAACTGTCATTTTGCTTCAGTGCCAAATCCAGGAAATTGTTTTTGGGTGAAACCCTAACTTCACCTAACATTTCCAGGGGGTGCAATCCCATTTAAATCTGCCTCTTTTTCTTTATTACTTTTGCTGATAATGTTATACAGTGAAACCTCTCTAATTGGTACACCTGTGGGACCTAGCCAAAGTGTAACCATCAGAGAGGTGTATCCATAAGAGGGGTATGGGTATATAAATTAATCAAAACAACTGAAAAAGATGCATTGCATAATATAATATTTCACTAAATTATTGAAGTGCACAAATTTAATTTTTACAAACAAATCAATCAAGCGACGTTTGTCTACAATCAAGCGACGTTTGTCTACAATCTAGCTTCCTTCTTATTTGCTGCCTATGGCAGGGTCGGGTACCCATCTTGCCCGACTGAATAGATGCAAGGGTGACCTTTTGGACTGCGTTTTTCCACAGCCAGATGCAGACTAAAGCTGCAACCCCTGTGCAAATTTATTGTAGGTCTACTGTTCTTTGAGGTATTCCACCGACGCCAGGTGGCAAGCTCATACACCTGGAAATGTTGCCTCACCTACCCGTTGCATAGTAGAAAGTTCTTTTATGTATAAATGTCATTGAACTCCACATGAGACTATGGTTTTACTTCTAATCCAAAGGAAGGCGCACTCGGGGCATCTCTCTTGCAGAAAAGAAGGCAACCCGCCTCGGTCCAGTATCGAACGTAGAACCACTGCTGCAGTTACCAAGCACACTGCCCACTGCGTCACCGAGGCAGGATGTACCCATTACAGAGGGGGTTTTCTGAAAATGGTGACATGTATTAGGTGTACCAATAGAGGGTTTCAGCCATTACAGAGATGGTTTTCTGAAAATGGTGACATGTATTAGATGTACCAATGGAGGGGTGTACCCATTAGAGAGGTGGTTTTCTGAAAAGTGGTGACATGTATGAGGTGTACCAACAGAGGGGTGTACCTATTAGAGAGGTGTACCGTTAAGAGGGGTAGTAATAGCATTAACCCTATGGGCGAAAAATCGGTGCCTGAAAAATCTGTACCGATATGAGGGGTGTACCCATAGAGAGTTTTCACTGTATATTGTTCTTGCCGTCACATCATTGGTGTTTAGCACTATGCATTGGTGTTTTGCTTCTTGAAAAAAATCTATTACTTCATTTTTTGTATTTTTTTATGCTTTTGCTACACATCGATCATAATACTTTGCAATAACTGGACAGGGTAACGGAGGAGGAAGTAGTCAGGACCCTTAAAAAATGAAAAGTTGAAAAAGCGGCAGCCCCAGATAGAGTTCCCATTGAAGTGTGGCATACCTTAGGAATGATAGGAATCAAGAGGCTAAGGAAACTTTTCAACAGGATAGCTAACAAAAATAGAATGCCTTCTGCATGGCATGAGAGTTGGATAACACCATTGTTCAATAGTAAAGGAGATGTCAAAGACTGTGGTAACTATTGAGGCATCAAGCTTATGAGCGATTCTACGAAGCTCTGAGAAAGAGTATTAGAATGTCGCCTCCAGTATAGAACTAGTGTATGTGGAAATTAGTTCACGTTCATGTCAGGTATGTCCACAATGGAACCAATCTTTATTCTGAGGTAGATGATCAAAAAGTATAGCACAGCTAAGAAAGATCTCCATGCCATCTTTATCGACATGGAGAAGGCTTATGACAGCGTCCCATGACAGATAATTTCAAAGGTATTATGCAAAAGTTGAAGGGTAGAGGAAAGGTTTATGTGGATAGTGCAGGACATGTACACTGGTCAAAAAACTAGGGGATGTTGTGAAAAACCTAAGAATGCAGTGCTTTTTAGGAACAGTGTTCAATGCAATCACTTTCTTTTACCGCAATAAATTTGTAACCAAAGGTGGGATGTCATTAATTAACCAGTATACCACTCTAAAGAGAAGTGTCTGTAGTGTTGATATCAAAGAGGTTGTGGGGGTGGGGGTACAATTTTTGTTGCTATAGTTGATTCCATTCCAATTGTCAGTTAGTGAATGACTCCACATAGTGACAGCAATGCTTCCATAATGTCATTTACCTGAATCAGTGGGTTGGAGAGTCATAGGAAGGATGTAAGCTGGACAGACACAGCGAGAGGATGCACAAGCCATTGGGGTGTCTCAAAGTGTGATTTCCTGACTTTGGAATCGTTTTCAAAGAACACACACCACTCACAGCACGACAGGACAAGTTGACCACGAGCAACAACAGCAGGGGATGACCATTACTTCTTGTTAACACCCATCAGAATAGGCAGCAGAATGCAACTCAACTGTATAGTGCCCTTCAAACAGCAACAGCACTCAGGGTGTCAACTCAGACAGTCCATAATGTCCTTGGCTGTGTCATATAACCGTATTCTTCACGTAATTTTCTCTATTCCATATACTCATAGTGTCTCTCGAACTTGTATATGTTTTGCCATCCTGCCCTTTCAGGACTTCCTGCGGTTCTGTCATCTATGTATCATAGCAGCAGCCCTCAAGAACCCTATGCATCCCTGTCATTTCATTACTCATTCCTTCTGTGCCTTCATTGAGGTTCACACTACTAGGCATTACTTGTTTCAGCCTGCAGTACTGTTTCATGATTTTCACAGCCACCTCTTTCCTAGTGCCGTCCTTGGCTCCTGGAACTCTCTCCCATATTCTCTTAGGTCCTCTGTTTTCTCCTGCTCTGCTTATAAATGTAAACTGAACTGCTATCATTTCAAGCATGCATTTCATGGTTATTTACGACAATCAGCTAACGGACTGCGAGTCCCAATCTGACCATATTGTTTTGTTGCCTCAGTTTGTACAGTATGTACGTTAAATAAAATAATAATAATCGAGTGCATGGAGGTAGCCTCTCTGCCCATAGGCCCATGATGTATGCCAGTTGAACGTCCCAATGTCATTATTTTCAGTATAATGACATTGACATTGAAGTGAATCTGACACTGAATAGGACAGTGAATAGGACACTGAAGTGAATCTTACATAATTATCAACAGATTTGGGGGCTATTTATTGAGATTTGGAGTGGCATATGCCACCAACAAATGGTTTGTAGTTAGAAAGGGATATGGATGATATTGAAACTGAACACAATCATAATGTTCTCACCCCCACTTCAGGTCTTGTTGGCTGTTATGGACCTGCAAAAATATGCACTTGCAGTCCATCCAGATATTTATGACTCTCTATAGAGCACACAGCATGACATTGAGACTATCATGTATCATAATGCCCTTATCCCGCCTATGGCAGGGCCAGGTCTGCGGGTGAACTGAACATCCTCTGACTGGGAGCACCCCAGCAAGGCGTTTGGAACCTGCAGGAAATATTGACTTTGTCATCTGTGGGGGGATGCCGGCCTACCCCATGTGTTATGACACTGCATTATACAATTTTTGCAGGTAAATTAATACTTGGTTGGTCATAGTATTGCATGGCAGCATTGGATTCCAGACTGCATGCAGTAGCATAAAATTTAGACTAATACATTGCAAAAGAAAAAAAACAAACTACAATTTCCAATTTTTTGCACCTGTCAAATTATAGAAGTATCATGGAACGTGCATATTGTATTTTAAATATTATGTCGCTACTGCCTGGGCCCTAATGACCGTTGCTGCCAATTATGTGTACTTCAATCAATGCTGCCAATTATGTGTACTTCAGAAGGATTTAAACATGTCAAACACATGTTTGAACTGCATAAACATATTATTGGCTATTTGCAATGCATTTGTTTTAGTACTATGGTGAAAAATGGCTAAAGATTAACATGAAAAAGACAGAGTATTTAGCTTTCAATTGGGATGGCCAGGAAAACAAGTTGGGTCTCTTTTTATGTGGTATCTCTTTATGCAATTTACAAGTTGCATGGTTTGCATTTGATTAAAAAAAATTTGGCCAAATATGCATATTGTATGCTTGTTCAGGAAGTATAGTAAGTGTAAGGCCATGACACTGATAAAATCCACTGACCATTGTATTAGCCAGTCAAAGATGTTTAAGTCTGTCCGAAATTTGCATAAATAAGAGGGGTACCGCACTTGTACATGACACTTAACAATCATACCAATATCATCATACCCTTATCCCGAATGTGGCAGGGTCGGGTCTGCAGTTCCACTGAACATGCTCTAAAATGAAAACTTATTTTGAAGGTGATTTGAACAATTTTAACCATGATGATATAGAAGAACTGCTGGTGGATGATGTCTTAAATGACGATGATATTATTAAACTAACTTAAGGTGCAGGCTGGTGTCATACCTCAAAGTGTCCCCGGACACATTGAGGTAATTTAACACATACCTCAAAGTGTCCACTTTCACGTCAAATTTCGCATTGATTCACATTACCCATGTGCTCTCCAGAAAAGAGACAAATTCGGACATCTCATCCGGACCTAGCTGGTGGGCACTTTCAGGTACTCAAAAATTGTCACAAAGTGTCCCGCCGAACACTTTCAAGTGGACCCCGGACACTTTGACGTATGACACCGGCATCCCCCAACAGACAACCCAGCCAATATCCCTGCATGTTCCATGTGCCTGGCTGGAGTGTCCCCAATCAGAACATGTTCAGGGAACCTGCAGACCCAACCCTGCCGCAAGCAGGATACGGGTATGACGATGATGATGATGATGATCAAAACAAAAGTCTGCAGGGTGAGAAAAAAATATGTTTGTGAAAATGTATTGTCTATATCAAAGAGATCTATTGCAAAGACAGTTATTTCTGATAATGAAAGTGATTTACAAACAGTTTGCAGATGATGTATACCCTTACCAGATAGACAATTGAATTGAAATACAATTTTATTTAAGATTCATATAAATCTTTTTCACCTTCCCAAAGAAATTCATTAAGAAACCTATTTTCTTTAACATCAACAAACTTCTTTTGTGCAGTTGTGCATTCATTTTAATTCATTATTTCGGAGTTATGCGAATTTTAAAAATTATGGAACGTATCCCTAATTTTTCCATAGACTTATAGTCCCATTTTATGCGAATTCTTTTTCTGCGATTTTCTGAGGAACGTATCCCCCACATAAAAAGAGACCTGACTGTACTTAGGATCGACATTTCAAAGCAATGGGGAGATAGACCTGGATGTGACACGTAGAATCAATGGGGGTGGTTGAAATGAAAACAGGCAAGCGGAGTCCTCTGTGATTGGAGGGTCCCAATCAAGTTGAAAGGGAAGTTTTGCAGGACTGTGGTTTGACCAGCTATGCTATATGGATCAGAGTGCTGTGCAGTAAAGAAAAGCCATGTAAACCGAGTGCAAGTGGCCGAGATGCGAATGCTGCGGTGCACAAGTGGCGTGTAGAGTGCAGATAGAATTATAAATGCATATATTAGAGGTAGCCTGAGGATGGTGGACATTGCCAAAAAACCGAGGGAGAATAGGCTGAGGTGGTATGGATATGTCATGAGACGAGGGGAGGATGAGCTCGTTAGATGCCTTCCAAGACTCCATGTGGTCGGCAGAATCCGGGGTAGGGGAGACGTGGGAGCAGGTTGTCCAAAGGGACATGGCGGTGTGCGAGACCTGGTGGGAGGCCGACGGGAGTGGAGGCCTAGAACCCGCAGACCCAACCCTGCCACAGACGGGATACGGGTATGATGATGTTGATCACTGTACTTGCAAACCGGGGGTCCACTGTATTAGGAGTTGTCAACTGCACTGCAATTGCTAGGTGCGTCTCCAAGCAGCCACTCATCCAGCGTTTCCATCCAACGTTTCCATCCAACGTTTCCATCCAGCGTTTTCATCCAGCGTTTCCATCCAGCATGCCCCTGCCTGGGGCAGGGTCGGGTCTGTGGGTTCTACTCCTCCACTCCCGCCTATTCCCCACCAAGTCTCCCTCCACCCCGCACACCTCCATGTCCCTCTGCCATGGGAGCCCAGGTCCCCACCGTCGTGCCATTGAAGAACATGGTGATGGTTATATAAGACCCACTTGTTCATCAGCCATGACTGTCCGCAATGGGGATCTAGCCCCCTGCAACATCAGATTTAGTTATTCAATATTCATTTTAGCTTAATTTTTCAGGTTTATTTTTTTTTTTGAGGTTAATTTTTAATTTTTGAGGTTTATTTGGGGGTGATGATTTGTCAGGTGAGTGTCAGACCTCCACTCACTTGGTAATGCTTCAACATTTAATGAGTGTCTCCTGTGGGGTTGGATGGCACCCCCCATAGGTAGCCCTGCCACTATTACTACGGGTTCTAGGCGTCTAACTGGGGTGCCCCCAGTCAGAGCTGTCACATCACATAAGGGGGTCTAAACTGAGACTAGGGACGTGGAATATGGGGACCCTCTCTGGGAAAACTGGGGAACTTGTCACAATCTTAAAGCATAGGAAGATCAGCATTGCATTCCTCCAGGAGACCAAGTGGAGGGGGAATAGGTCAAGGGCCCTGGGGGAAGGGATACAAGCTGATATATGCAGGTAGTGAAGAGGGGCAAAATGGGGTAGGAATTATATTAAGTAGTGATTTGCAGCAGGAGAATCAGCAGTAGGCTGATTTTAGTTAATGTAGTTTGGCAGGGTATTGGGGTCCACCTCATAAGCGCATATGCCCCCCAAGCAGGTCTGGGTGACACCATAAAAACAGCTTTTTGGCATGATTTTGATGAGGTGGTGCAGTCAGTAGACTGCTCAATGAGACAGGGCAGGGGAAATTAGTGACTGATTATTGGGGTGACTTTAACGCAAACTTGGGTAATGAGGGTCTGGGATATGAGGATGTCCATGGGGGATGTGGGTATGGGATGATCAACCTTGAGGGGTAGAAGGTCCTTGACACAGCACGAGCACATGGCCTAGCATTAGCCAATACATGGTTCAAGAAGAGGGAGAAGCATCTAATCACTTTCCAGTCACCACAGGGGAGGTCCCAAATAGACTTTTTCATGGTTAGGAAGCAGCACAGGGCAGAGATCGAAGACTGCTGGGCACTACCCAGTGAGGATTCCCAGAAGGAAAGTGGCCTTAAGCTGCCAGGGAAGGGAAGCAACATACCTGGAAGGGAGAATTGGTTGTTAGGTGGTGGAAACTACCCACCAAGGCAGATGAATTCCGACAGGAGGTTCTAAGCCAGGTCAACTGGGACTGGGATGGACCAGCCAGTGCTATGTGGGACAGGGTTGCTAGGAACATTAGGAAATTTAGTGAGGCACTGTTAGGTAAGGGTAGGGTAGGAGGAACATATCAGGGTAGGCAGACATGGCGGTGGAATGAGGAGGTAGAAGCTGCCATCAAACTTAAGAAGGTAGCCTTCCATAGATGGAGGGAATTAGGGGACCAGGTTTCCAAGACAGACTATATTCAGGCAAAGAAAAATGCCAGGAGGACCATTGCACTGGCCAAGTACCATAAGTATGAGGCCTTATATGAAAAGTTGGGGACAAGGGAAGGAGAGAATGCAGTTTTTAGACTGGCCAGAAACAGAGATAGAACTAGTAAGGATGTTACCAGGGCTATAACAGTCAAGGATACCAATGGCAGGGTCCTCTTCCAACCAGCTGAGGTAATTAAAAGGTGGGAGGAATACTACCACAGCCTCCTAAATACTGTTACCTGCTCAACAGTCACAGACAGCAGCCCAATCACTACCCTGGTAGTGGACAAGGTGAGTGAAGATGAAATAGTTGCAGCCCTTCAAAAAATGAAAGGTCGCAAAGCAGTAGGCCCAGATAATATCCCTGTTGATGTTTGGCACACCTTGGGGACTACAGGCATTACATGGCTAGGGAAGGTTTTTAATAAGCTAGCAAATGGGGACAGGATGCCATCTGCATGGAGAGAAAGTTGGATAGTTCCACTGTACAAGGGCAAAGGTGATGCCCAGCACTGTGGAAACTATAGAGGCATAAAGCTAATGAGCCATTCTATGAAGCTGTGGGAGCGAGTAATAGAATGTCGCCTCAGAGACCAAACTGGAGTCCGGGGAAACCAATTAGGGTTTATGCAAGGAGGTCCACCATGGAACCAATCGTTATTCTACACCACATGATAGAGAAGCATAGAGCAGCAAGGAAGGATCTCCATGCAGTATTTGTTGACCTGGAGAAGGCATATAATAGTGTCCCTAGACAGGTGTTATGGAGCGTTTTAAGGAAGAAGGGGGTTGATGAAGGCCATATTAGGATAGTGCAGGATATGTATGAGGGTGCCATTGCTAGGGTGAGGACAGCGTGGGGAAACACTGCAGGCTTCAACTTGCAGGTTGGTGTGCATCAAGGGTCAGCACTTAGCCCATATCAATTCACTCTGGTAATGGATGAGCTGCTGACGGGGATAGGGGATTGGGCCCCTCAGTGCCTAGTATTCGCTGACGATGTGGGAAAGCTTGAGGGGTCCAAGGAGGATGCACAAAAGGGCCTACAGAACATTTAGACAGCAATGGAAAGAGGGGGTCTCAAAGTAAACATGAATAAGACAGAGTACCTAGCTTTCAATTTTAGCGGTCAGGGGCAAGGGGGTGAGATCCGTTGTGAGGGGGAGGATATACCAGCAGTGCAACAGTTTCGTTACTGAGGATCAGTTTTCCAGAGCAATGGGGAGATCGACTCAGACGTAACCAAATGGATTAATGCAGGATGGCTGAAGTGGAGGCAGGCTAGTGGAGTCCTGTGTGACCGCCGGGTCGCGATAAAGTTGAAAGGCAAAGTGTACAGAACGGTCGTCAGGCCTGCCATGCTGTATGGCTCAGAGTGTTGGGCGGCTCGGAAGAACCATGAAAGGAGAATGCAAGTGGCTGAGATGCGTATGCTGTGCTACATGACTGGGGTGTCACGAGCCGACAGAGTAAGAAATGATTATGTTAGAGGGATCCTGGGGGTGGGAGACATTGCAGAGAAGATGAGGGAGAGGCGGTTGAGGTGGTATGGGCATGTGATGAGGAGAGAGGAGGAGCTTATTAGATCCATTATGGGTGGGCTTGTGGTTGGGGGCACCAGAGGTAGGGGAAGGCCAAAGCGGACGTGGGAGCAGGTGGTGCTGGAGGACATGGAGAAGTGTGGGGTGGAGGGGGACATTGTGGGGGATAGGAGGGAGTGGAGGATTTGAACCTGCAGACCCGACCCCGCCACAGGCGGGAGAAGGGTGAGATGATGATGATGATGAT
>JAAFCE010009058.1:8330131-8371033 GCA_013389805.1 Trigoniulus corallinus
AAAAAACAAAGAATTTTATGAGCAATTGCGTGAAACAATAAAAGGATTAAATTATAGTGCAAGAGATGGCACTGCATAAATTTTATTTAAAAAACGCTTCTGATAGAAGACTTTTGAGGAATTGCTCTAATGTTGGGGAGTACATGGTGTTATATGTTCCCCCATAATTGATCAATTTTAGAGTGAAATTTTTTTTTTTGGAGGGGGGGAAATAAAAATTAAATATTTTAGTTATTTGTAGGAGTACTCTTCTATTATAGCTATTGAAAATTGTAGTGTAGAATGAAGAACAATAGTAAACAAAGTCCACTGCCCTTCCCATGGAATGACATATGGAACCCTAGTGGTCATCCAATCCAAATTAAGAGTATTCTTGCAGAAACCTCCTAACTTCTGTAACATCACCTCTAATAATGAATAATTTTTGACCAAAACAACAAATGACAGATCTAATAGCAACATTTGGTTGAATTGCCCAAACCCCCTTGGAAACGGCAACACACTTCCCAAGCAGATGGAATCTATTCTAATTGTAATTGAATGCACTACAAGCAACCCTGATAGGCCGAATTGGCAGTGGACAGAATGACTCTCATTCCTAATTTATAACCCATTGAACCCCCAAGGAACCTGAAGCATAACATCTATTCTGCCAAATGCCTTTTGCTCAAAATATTGCAATGGAAATTATTGTAGGCATTTTTGATTAATCCTTTTGCTCTTCTGCTGGCTTCCTTAAAAGCAGGCTCACTATCTGGATTTCGCCCCTTCCTAAATACGTTCCTGAGTTTTCTCTGCTTAAGGAAAGCTGCCTTCACTTCCTGGATATACCAATCTGGATAACCATTGTCCCCCTTCTTTTTAGTAGTGATGGCCTGTCTTGTACCCTCCTCTAGAAGTGTTGAGAACCTTAGCCAAGATTCCTCTACACTTCAAGCATTGGCAGTGACCTGAAAATATTCAAATGGGATTCTAAATATGATCTAAACAACTCCCAATCACCTCTGTGATATTGATAAGTCTCCCTACAAGGTGTACAATACCTTGGCAGATTTCAGCATGGCCAGTAATACCCTTAATGCACTTCACATCCCTGACAGAGCTAGGCACATTGGTAAAAACAAGGCCTAAAATTCCTTCCTTCTCATGAGAGGGGGGATTGAAGATTGAAGTCGCCACCTAGAATAACAGCTGGGACCCTCTTTCTATGATTAAGGTGCTCCAATTAGGGCACCAAAGTCAACAAACGATTTGGACCATTTACATCACCTTGCTGTGTTGTAGTGTTTCTTGCTCAGCAGGGGGAAATTATGAGATTGCCTTCTACTGTCCGCCAGGAAATGATCCAAACCCTTTGCTGATTTTGGTGCACTCTTTGGAGTGCCTCAATCATAGAAAGAGGGTCCCAGCTATTATTCTAGGTGGAGGCTTCAATCTTCCAGGGGTGAGGTGGTACAGCATGCAGCCTGCTTTGGATTCCAGTCTTTCAGTTGCCCTGAACTCCTTCTTGCAGCAACTCTGTTTGGCTGAATTTGAGCAGGTTGTGACCATGCCAAATCATGAGAAGGGAGGAATTTTATACCTTGTATTAATGTGCCTAGAACTGTCAGGGATTTGAAGTGCATTAAGGGTATTAGTGACCATGCTGGGGTGTAGGTTGAAATAGCAAGAAAGCTGCCAAGGTATGTTACACCTTGTAGGGAGACATATCAATATCACAGAGCTGATTGGGAGTTGTTTCGGGAATATTTAGAATCCCATTTGAATGATTTTCAGGTCACTGCCAAAGCTTCCAGTGTTGAGGAATCTTGGCTAAGGTTCTCAGCACTTCTAGAGGAGGGTACAAAACAGACCATCCCTACTAAGAAGAAGTGGGACAATGGTTATCCAGATTGGTATACCTGGGAAGTGAAGGCACCCTTGATTAAGCAGAGAAGACTCAGGAACATATTTAGGAAGGGGCTAAATCCAGATAGTGAGCTGGCTTTTAAGGAAGCCAGGAGAAGGGCAAAAGGATTACTGTATTATCTCGTGTATAATACACACCTGTAGATAATATGCACCCAGAGTTTCAAGATTTATGTTTATGAAAAAATCTCAATACAATGGTACCCCGCTTAACGAACGCCTTGTATAACGAATGCTCCTTATAATGAACACCATCAAAAAAGTGCGGGAGTATCGCATAACGAACTTGTTTCACACAACGAACGCTTGTTTAATATACAAAGTGAACTAGAAACTATATAGGACAGTGGTGGCGAACCTGCGACCCACTGTGCAATTTTAAGTGGCCCGAGTGTTAATGAGATGATGTTAAAGGTGTAATAAAAGTTGGATGATGTTCTCTATTCCCTCCTTTAATCAACTTTATTCACTATTAATAATAACTTATTTTTATTCATAAAATCGAATAGTGCTTGCATCTGACCAGTGGACAAATTCTTTGTTTTCTTTTGTGTAATTGTGACCTGTCTTCAAAAGCAGTTCACCACCACTGGTATAGGATGTCCAAGATTGTAGTAACTATAGAGGTATTAATCCAATGAGTTATACCAATGTAATGTAATAGAATGTTGCCTCCAGGATAGAACTAGTGTCCGTGGAAATCAGTTTGGGTTCATGCTAGGCAGGTCCACAATGGAACGAATCTTCATTCTGAGCCAGATGATAGAAAGGTATAGAGCCTCTAAGAAGGATCTCCATACCATCATTATCGACTTGAAGAAGGCTTACCAGTGTTCCACAACAGGCATTATGCAAAAGGGGGTAGAAAAACGGTTTATTCGAATAGTTTAGGATATGTACTCGTATGATGGTTCCATTCCACAGCCAGGGTAAGGACTCCTTGGGGAAAATACTGGGGGCTCCCCAGTGAGGTTTGGGGTGCACCAAGGTTCAGCACTCAAATCCATACCTTTTTATTCTGTTTATGGACGAGCTACTGACAGGAGTAGGAGAATGGACCCCTCAATGAATGGCATTTGCTGACGAGCACCGTTCAACTGCACACTGCAAGTAATTGACTGCCTTCTCATTGCAGGGCAATTCCTAGTTTTTGTGAAGTATGAACCCCCAAAAATGGGTCCTAGAGTGTTTTTGCTCATTAACAATCAGCACTGCACTTTGTTTTTAACTTCTTAACAATTTTTCGTGGCAACCCGGAACGAATTACACAATATAACATAGAGATCTATGGGAAATTGTGTTCCGCACAACGAACACCCCTCATAATGAACGTATAACTGGAACGAATTACGTTCGTAAAGTGGGGTACCACTGCACTCATGTATAATACACAGGCTAAGTTTGCCAGTTCCCAATTATTTCAGATGACGATTGTGAAGAATTTTTAGGCTTTTAATATTGGCATTGTTGGACATAACTGGACTTAGAATATTCATTTTTATTACAGGACTTGTTAATTTTTTTTATATTAGTAGGCTAGTATTATTATATCTATGGTTACATTTGTATCTATGGTATGAAGGTAAATAGATTATAGGTAACTAAATATTATATTTCTAAAACTAACTCAAAAGAGCATCTAATAGAAGTTAAATGAGGTTAAAAAGCAAACATGTCTTCTCTTGCTTTCGATGGATGATCCAGTATTCTATACACATGTTTTGGTGTTCTCTGATAATGGCTGAAATTTTTACACCTATATATAACATGCACCCAGACTATGCATCCAATTTTTTTGGGAAAATAAGTGCGTATTAAATGAGAGATAATACGGTAATTAAAAAAGCCTACAAAAATTTCCATTGCAATATTTTGGGGGAAGGATCAAGAAAAACCCAAAAGCATTATGCAGGTACCTAAAAATGTGCAGAAAGGGGGGTTATAGGGTTCCAGCTGTTAGGGATAGATCAGGAAACTTAGTTAAAGATAGTTTTATAGCAGCAAATATTTTTAGTGATACATTCGTGAAAACAAGGTTGTCAAGGTTGATTACCCTCCAGGGTCAGTTGGGGATTATCAAGGGGGAGTTGAGTTGAAGGGATAGCTTTACATCCTCTGTAGCAGGTTAGATTTAACCCTTACGATAGAGGATGGGATGGGATGATGTGGGAGGAGGTATTTTGGGTGTCTGAAGTGTTTCCTCACATGTCACCTAGTCCACAGTATCATATTTTTGTAACCAGAACTACTCTGGACCAATCATGTTAAAATAAACGGTGTCCATTCAATGATCCACCTGCATACTATTTATAGTGGTTTCAAGGCCCTTACGATGGGTATTAGTTTCCTCTTCAAGGCAGAGATAGGGAAAAGTAAATCGTCCATTGATAACTCTAAAATGTTAAAGTCCTGTTGGGCTAGAGAAATTGGATTTTCAACGTCTCCAGTATGTGCAAAAAGTTATACTGGCATAGACAGTGACTGGGTGCACTGATTCCATAGCTGGTGTAACTATAATATCCAAATGTAGATAATATACCTATCAAACTTCAATGAGTGTGAATTGAGGTGCTTGAAATTTATAGGGAGCCTAGTTTCCCTGCCATGGGAGTAGATGCCAAGGGCGTTGTCATGCAATTTCCTAAGTGGTGCAGAATAGGAAAGGCCACATGATAACCAGCAAATTAAGCAGTAGGAAATTTGGGGTTTTATAAGGGTCTTGAATAGCTGCACACAGAGTGAGGGGAAGTTCCTGAATCCCTTTGTATATTGTATCATGTGATATGTTCTCCTGACTTTCAGATACAAATGGTGAACATAAAACTGGAAAATCAGTTTGGAGTCAAGGAAAATACCTAAATCTCGAACTATTGAACATCTTGATACCAAGGCTCCATCAGCGAAGTGATAGGGGTAGAGAACTGGCGACCTTAACCAGTAAAAGGAAATAACAGGTCTTTTCATAGTTTAGACATAATTTGTTTGCATTACGCCATCTCTCAACCATTGTCAGGGCATCCTGGAGCTGGGCCAGAGAATGGGCGTCTGTAATCTCCTTTGCAAATTTATTGTCATCAGCAAAAGTAAGACAGTGAATAAGTTGTGAAATTCAAAATCAAAGGTCATTAAGATAGTGATTGAACAGGAGGGGGCTTAGGACACTGCCCTGAGGTACCCTATCCTTTGCACATAGGATTGGGAGCTCAGAGTATGTCCTATTTTTATATAGTTAATCTTTTGTGACAGGTAGGAATGAATAAAACCAGAGATGTTTCCAGAGAGGCCATATTATGGTAATTTCATCATTAGAATAGGGAAGGACACTCGATCAAAAGCCCTTGAGAGATCCAGATATAGGGCATCCACTTGGCATCTGTTTTTGAATGCTTCCTTTATAAGGTTCAAATGTAGCAACCAGTTAGTCTCAGTAGATCTTCGCCAACAGAATCCATGTTGGGCTGGATGGAGAAAGGGTGCACTCCAGTGATATAATTTCTTGTGAAGGATGTGCTCTAATATTTTAGCTACAGAAGAGATAGTAGAAACTACATGGGCAGAAATTACATGGGCAGATCTCCATGAGTCTGGGACAAAGTGATATTTTATGCACATGGAGAACAGGTCAGCTTAGACAGGGGCCAAAATGCTGTTGTAGGCCTTCAGAATAATTGGAGGAATGTTATCGGGGCCAGGAACAAAAGAGGCCTTAAGTCTGCTGATAACCCAGCATACCTCTGCAAGTGTGATCTTCACCATATCAAGCAAGTCACCACCCTCAGGAAGGTAAAATGGATAACTATTTCTATCAACTGTGAGACTATCAGTCAAAGATAGTTTTGAGAAATGGTTGCACAACAGGTCTCCAATGGTTTGTGGATCTGTAGTAATTTTGCCATTTACTAACACAGATAGGGTAGGAGTTTTACTACACATCAATCACCTATATAGCGGCCAAAATGCCTGAGGGGAAGCACACTTTGAAAGGAGTCCTGTATGAACTGTAATCTATCATGCTTTAATAGTCTTTTATACTTTATCCAGTCTCCATGAAACACTTTCTGCCTACAAAAGTGGCTTTTTGAATTTGAAGTTTCTGGGTCTCTAGTTGATCTTCAACCATGCTGTCATAGAGTTTCCCAACAAAACGTTTAATTAAAGAGTGTTCTGGCCAGAGGTTAGCAGAAATAAGTTTGTCGGGGTCATTTCCCGAGTAATGTCAGAGGAATGATTAATAATATTCATATTTAGTTTTAAGTTTAATAATAGGTCCAATGTTGTTCAATTTGAGATCCATTATATGGTCATATATAACTTTACATGATACATCTGGGTTTAAATGAGAGACAAAGATTCTCTGCACATATATTTTGGGCAGTGCAGAGAATTTTGTAAAAGAGCCAGTACCCTTCACTACAGGTAGATGACGATTGTGAGATAGCAAAAGCGGGGGACCATTATTCTCAACAGATATTTTCCGAGGTTCTGCTGGAGCCCCATGGGACTGTCTATGCTTTAATTCTGAGTCAGACAAAGAATGGGATTCTGAAGAAGGCCTAGAAGTATGGCCGCTAACTGTTTCAGCCAAGGTACTTTTAGTTTTAGCAGTGGGTGATACTTGACCTGAGGTGGCTTTTAAGCTAGCTATGTCTTCACACAGTGCTTTCAACTCTAGTAAGATAGTGTTATTTGAAGCAACAATGTCGTTCATAGCCTTAGCAAAATCTAACAGTGGTGACAAACATTCCGAAATGGATTTAGTAATAAGGTGGACCAGTTTAGAATCAAATATTGGGGAATTTGAAGGGCAGGCCAACATAGGGTCAACATATAGATTGGCTGCGAGGGTATAACTCTTTTCCACATATGAGACAAGGACCTTGGTGCACCATCTATGTATAGTAGAAGACAATGCAGCAGATGGCACAACTTACTAACCGTCTGCTGCAGCAGCTACTACAGTGGAGCAATAACAATGGATTTTTTTAATGGAGGAGGTTGTCATTACAAGAGAGGGAATTAAGAAGCTTTTGGATAAATTAGTTGTCCATAAGGCTATGGGGCCTGATAACATTTCTCCATTTATTCTACAAAGACTTTCAGGGATTATCAGCTATTATTTGGTGGAATTTTTTAGAGTCATTAGACAGTGCCATTGTTCTTTCCTCCTGGAAGTTGCAAATCGTTGTGCCAGTCAATGTGTGCACATCACGTGATGATACAAAGCAAGCAGCAGCATGCATCCATTATCCAATGCTGCCAGATGCATTGCAAACAGTGACATTGAGGCATCAAATGATGAGCAAAGAGGTGCTGTTCGGTTTATGTCAGTGGAAGGAGTAGGGGGACTAGACTTTCTTTGCCGAATGTCACAAGTGTGTGGCAAACACTGCATGTCCCCAGCAACGGTCAAGGAGTTGCACAAGCACTTCAGGAAAGGACGGGTGTCGTTAGCGGACGATGCATGGTCTGGGGCACCCCACCGCATTACCAATGACCTTGCCCAGCTGGTTGATGCACTCATTACCCAGGACCACCGAGTGACAGTGAACACCATAGCAACCGTGTGCAAAGTATGTGACCAATGGGTGCCCCACAGTCTTCAACCACATCAGGAAGCATGTTGAATGGCCCACTGTCTTGGTCATCTGCAGCACTATGCGAGGGAAGGGAATGAGTTCCTGGCATGAGTGGTGGCTGGAGATGAGTCATGGTGTCATCACTACGGACCAGAATCCAAACGACAAAGCCTCCAGTGGAAGCATCCAGGGTCACCACCACCAAAAAAGGCAAGGTCATCCACATGAGTGCAGGGAAGGTTATGCTGACGTTCTTCTTTGACCAAGATGGCCCCCTTCTCATACACTTCATGTCGCATGGGACAACAGTGAATGCCCAACATTACTTGCAAACCTTGACCACCCTTTGCCAAGTGATCAAAACAAAATTACCAGGCAATCTCACCCATGGGGTCATTCTGCTCCATGACAATGCAAGCAAATGGCACTCCTGCAGAAATTGAAATGGGAGGTTCTCGGACACCGTCCATACAGTCCAGACCTCTCTCCCTATGATTATGCCATGTTTGGTCCCCTGAAAAGGGCTCTGAGGGCCACCAATTCACCTCGGATGCTGACTTCGAGCTGTACATGCAGAACTGGTTCACATTGCAGCCCATGGAATTTTATGAGACAGCAATTCACCAGCTTGTGTCACAGTGGGACAAGTGCCTCAACAGCCAGGGCCAATTCTTCGAACATACAGGTACTGGTTTCTGTCATTATGTCTCCAGCTCATTACTTTTTGACTGCACCTTATATATTCAGAGAGTTCTTGACAAGGGTAAGCAGGGTGATGTTGTATTCCTGGACTTTGAGCAGGCCTTTGTCATGGTACCCCATGAGAAGCTTGTTTCAAAACTGCCCAAGTTAGGGTTTATAGTAAGGTTATTCAGTGGGTAAAAGCCTACTTGAATGGTAGGCAGCAGATAGTCCGTTTTGATGGTAAGGCTTCAGAATGGACACCTTTGACATCAGGAGTACCCCAGGGGAGTGTATTAGGACCTATTACTGAGCAGCTGAGCAAGCACAACCTCCTCCCTCTGTGACTGGCGGCATGATGACACCCAGTGCACTGGATTGTCCCTCAGTGTGCAGAGCTTGCTGGTGGTCTCCGCAAAAACCACTGGGACCACCATTGTTCACAGACGGTCTGCAACACCAGCAGGAGAGCGTCGGAGGAGGGGACAGGAGTGTCAACCATATCTGGCAGGTGGGCCACCTGACGGGCATGGGCATCAGCCCTCTCATTGCCCATGATGCCAACATGCCACGGGACCCACATAAACAACACTGTCTTGCCCTGCTGACAAATCATGAGCAACAACCTGTGTACCTCCTGGACGATGGTGTGTCTACTATAAAGGGTGCACAACAGCTGAAGGGAGGATAGGGAGTCAGTCGCAGTCACAAAGTGTTGGTGATTCAAACATTGGATGAGCTCCAGTGCCCTATGCAGAGCTGTGAGCTCCACAGTTAAGACACTGGTGACACCTGGAAGAGATGACCAGTTGTAAAGACTGACCAACACACAGAGGTACCATCCTTTGACTCATCCGTGAAAACAAAAACGTGGCCCCAATCGGTCAGAGAGAGGCGTCCAAACTCTTGTTGGTACACTGACCTATCGGTACTGGCTTTGGGAAAGGCTGTGAGCATCCAATTACAACTTGGTTCTGGCACTGTCCAGGGCGGCACAGAGGCCGGCAGTACAGGCTGCACCCTAGGCAGAGTAACACCCAGGCCAGTGCCAGGCCAGTGAGACCATTCATCCACCACATGCCAAATGGAGGGGGATCCCCTGGCTGGCAGTCGAATGGCTGTCATGGAGTGTGCCTGAAAACGGCTGGGTGTGTAGGGTACTGTGGCTGACCTTTCAGCTGCAAAATATATGCAGATGCCAAGTACTGCCGCCACACACAGTCAGTGGTGGTATGCTGGACTCAGCATAAAGACTGAGCATGAGACTTGTGTGGAATGCCCCAAAGGACAACCAGATGCCAGTGTTATGTACACTGTCCAGCATCCTGTGAGTAGATGGAGCGGCCAGGCCATATACACCACAGCCATATTCAAGACGCGATCGAATGAGTGATTGGTATAGTCGCAGCACCACATGTTCGATCTGACCCAAAACCTGTACCCTGCAGGCACCACAGAATATTCAGGGAGCAAAAGCACTTAGCCTTCAGCTCCTTCAAGTGTGGGACCCACATCAGACGGCTGTCAAAATGGAGACCATGAAACCAGGCTGCCTCTACAACTGGGAGGAGGCGGCCATTCAGGGTAAGCTGAGGCTCAGGGTGAAGCCCTCGCTTACGGCAGAAGTGCATGACTGTTGCTTTCTCAGTGGAGAACTTATAGCCCCATGAGTTAGTGAACTCATTGGCACTATTTAGTGCCAGTTGCAGCTGACGCTCAATGCCATGTATTACGGCACCCCAGTGCTGGATGGAAAAATCGTCCACAAATAGGGACGACTGTACCAGGGGGTGAATGGAGAAGGGAAAACTGTTCACTGCAACAGTAAAGAGCGTCACACTGAGGATGCTCCCCTGTGGGACACCATTCTCCTGCAGAATGGCCAAGGAGTAGGTGTTCCCCACACACACTCTGAAGGTCTGATTGGACAAAAAGCTATGGAGGAAGGGGGGCAAATTACCCCTGAGCCCCCACTGGTGCAAGGTCTCAAATATGCCATGGCGCCATGTGGTATCATATGCCTTCTCCACATCAAAGAAGACAGCTACCAAGAGTTGTCTGTGGAGAATGGCCTCATGAACTGCAGTCTCCAGTAAGATCAAATGATACACTGGGGACTTGCCGTCACGGAGGCCACATTGGGCATTGGCAAGCAGGTGGTGCCGTTCTAAATACCACACCAGACGCCAGTTCACCATGTGTTCCATGATTTTACACAAACAGCTTGTCAAAGATATGGGCCTGTAAATCATTGGTAGGCTACTATCCCTTCCAGGTGTTGGGAGGGGAATGATAATAGCCTCCTGCCAGCCTGCAGGGATTTCATGCTCCTGCCAAATATAATTAAAAACCTCAAGGAGGTAGGAAAGACCCTTCTCAGGTAGATGCTGTAGCAATTGGTAATGGATGTTGTCAGGGCCGGGGGCAGTATCCCATGCCCTTGCTAGAGCTGTCCACAGCTCCCAAGGGGTTAATGGGTCGTTATACCCCTCAGCAACACCACCAAAGAAGTTAATTGAAAGGCGTTCTGCAGGTTCTTTTTGTTTTATGAAAGCTGCAGTGTAGTGCTGGGAACTGGAGATGTTTGCAAATGTCCTTGCCAGCTCCTCAGCAACCTCGCATGGCAGAAGTAAATGTCTCCCTTGCACAAGGAGACCAGAGCCACATGATGGTAAGTACCTTCCCTGGATTTTTCTAAGTGTTTCCCAGACATTCTTGGATGGTGTGTGCTGGGTAAGTGAGGAGACATACTCACTCCATGAGGAGCGTTAGGCCTCCTTGATTACCCATCTTGCATATGCCCGAGCCCAGAGATAGTTGGATGAGATTGGAAGAGGTGAAGGGAGCACCTGCGGGCCCAAATCGCTTCCAACAGTCCTCCATCCACCATGGCTCCCGTGCTTGTGGTGGGTTACACGAGCTCTGGGGAACAGATGCCAATGCCGCCATGACCACCACCTCTGTGAAGTGGCTCACTATATAATTGACCTCATCAAAATCACACAGTGGACGAAAGTGGATTTGGCAGGCAAACTCCTCCCAGTAGCCTGACGCAGGCACCACCATGGTGGTCATTGGGGCAGAGCCCCACTTCCACTGCTAATCCAGATGGGGAAGTGGTCACTTCCACAAGGGTCAGACAGAACCTCACATTGCAGCCTTGGTGCCAACCCAGGAGAGCAGATGGAGAGGTCTATACAGGAAAGACCACCAGTGGCAGTCATCACATGTGTGGGGGCACCTGTGTTTAGAACAATGAGGCCATTGTCACACAATGGCTCAACATTGCTCCCATTGCCCCACAAGGAGCCCTCAGGGATTGTAGCTGTCCAAGCCCCATTGGGGGTTATGGGAATTAAAATCGCCCATAATCAGAAAGGGTCTGGGAAGCTGGGTGGTGAGGAAGTTGAGTTCTGCCCAGGGGACATCAATCCCAGGAGGCATGTAGAGGGAACATAGAGTGGTGGGCACATCCAGTTGCAGGGAGACTGCCACTGCTTGGAGAGGCGTCTGTAAATCCACTGGGACGTGCATGCCTCCATTCCAGATAAGGATAGCCACCCCTCCCACAAGGTGTCTTCCCTGCTGCCGGGTGTCTGCATACATGGTGTAGCCCCATAACGAAAGTGGTGTAGCACTATGGCAAAGGCTCTCCTGGAGGGAGATGCAGATCGGATTGTGCCGTGAGATCAACATTGTGGTCTTGTCCCTCTTGTGGGAAAAACGTCTGCAGTTCCATTGAAGGAGACTCACCATCAGGTGGGCTTTGGAGGTTTATTTCTATTCCTCCCTTTTCTCCACCCCACAGCAGAAAGGGAGGGGTGCCTACAATTTGGTCTTCCTCCTCCATCTCAAAAGAGGATTCCCCATCATGACCCAGTTGGGGCATGCTGCCACCCAGTACTTTCTGCTGTTGGCCAGAGAGCCTGGGTGAACGAATCAAGGACACTCGCCCCACTGCAGGAGCGGCCTCCTGCCCCACTCACCACCACCTCTGTGGAGGGGGCCGGCTGGGCGGAACCAGGGAGGGGGTGTTCAAAGCAGATGCCTCTGTTTGATGAGAGGCATCAGTGGCCTCCAAAGAGGCTGGTGTCGTCACTATTGGAGGGCCCAAACATGGGCCAGAGACAGTGATGGAGCCAGAAGAAACCTCTGGCATAGGGTCAGGATCCGTCTGGCTGCCAATGCTAGCACAGACTGGCATCCCATGGACGCTGGGGGCCTGAGTGGGCAACAAATGGATGAGTTGGGGGAGTTGTGGTAATATGTCCGTCTGGGTGCAGACAGAAGACACAGCAGCCACCTTTGCAGCACCTGCATAGGACAAGCCATGACTTGGCGTCCATGGCAAGGCTAGCAGCCGCCTTGCATCTTGGAAGCTGATACCCTTCTTGACATATAACTCCTGGATTGCACGTTCCTGCAACAAGGTGGGGCAATCCCGAGAAGAGGCGGGGTGGTTTCCTTTGCAGTTGGTACAGTATGGAGCAATCTTACATGGCTCAGGGGAATGGTCTCCCACAAGTGCCACACATGGCCCTGGCAGAACAGGAGTTCTGGCCATTACCATACCATTGGTACTTGAAGCAGCAAAGGGGGCTTGGGATGAAAGGACGTACCGGCAGGTGGAGGTAGCCAGCCCTGATGTATTCTGTCAACTTGGGCCTACCAAAGGTCAGCACCAAGGTGTCAGAGGAGTGGGATTCTCCATCCCAGTCGAACTGAGGTGCAGCAGACAGCCACAACACCCTGGTCCCTGAGCTCCTCCACTATGTTCTCTGCTGACTCCCCACATAGGTTGGGGCACCGCACCACACCTCTGCTGGTGTTTAGGGTGTGATGGGGTATGACCAGAATGGGAATGTTACTGAGTTTCTGCATTTTTAGCGATGCCTCAATCTGGTGAGGGGCAGATGCCTCCACCAACAAGGTGCCATTGCGAAGCTTCTTGACGGAAGTCACGTCACCAGCAACGCCCTTGATGGCCTTGGCAATAAGGAAGGGCGACGCCTTCCCCAAAGCTGCACCATTCACTCCAGATATGGAAAGAAACTGAATAGGATAGGAAGAAAGGGTGGAAGGGGATTTAGCTGCACCTAAGACCTCGTTACATGCAGGAACATGCTTCACATCGGTGGTGGAGCCCTGCACCTTAAGGGTCAGGTGTCGTTGCCTCTTGTTAAGGGCAGGTGTTGATGTAGTAGAAGGCACAGAGTCTCTTGCTTGGAGTACTACTCATCTCCACTGGTTTAGTGGCAGTCAGCCCACTCAGTTGGGTGGAACCGAGGCCATCATCTTCAGGCTCAACACAAGAAGAAGTCCCAGACAGAAAAGAAGAAGAAGAAGACAAAGGGGTGGGGTTATTTGCTGGGGCCCCCAGCCTCTGATTTACCGCCATAGTTTGGTGGTGTCTACAATTCGCTGCCCACAGTCCTCACCCATCATGGAGCCTAACAAGGGGACGCCCATTCAGATGGCCAAGGCATGGGGCCCCAAGTACCAGACCAAAGGCATCAGGGTTGACTGCCGGTCCACTCACAGTAACCTTGGGGGGGGCATATTCCTATGCGCCCCTTGCCACCTGACCACCAGTCAGGTGACCAAGGGTGCACATACATGCACCCCTGGCCCTTGACCAAGACTGGGTTTCTACCTTGGCTGCCCATTTTCCTTGGAAGCTGTGGCCAAGGTGAAGTATTGGAGACTATAGGTCGCAACCTAAGCCCCTGATGGCTGTGAGCCACATCACAAGTGTGCAGTGGCCCAGAGACGTTGCAGGGCATATGCCTCCTCAATCACCAGGATCGGCTTTTCCCAGGGGTACGGGTCTCCATGCACGGCTAACACGGGTAGGCGTTTTTTTACGGTCACCTCAGTGAGGAGCCTACACCAACCGAGAACACGTCAAACCACAGCTGTGGTTTTGTCCAGGCGAAGGCAAGACGGTCATGTGAATCCACGATGGTGGTTTCATCCAGTCTACATCTCGAGAACTTTGAGTGCCTATTCTATCCCGGGCACATGGGGGATTTGGTCCACGGGAGTTATTTTATTTCACTCCTTCCCTCAGCACATGCAGGGGCTGACTAAATCGCCATCCCCAAAAAGTGCTGTGGGGATTCCCCTATCTGCCACCCAGGGACGCACCACTGTAGCAGTTTACTCTGCCCGTGGAGTGTCTCAGACATGATCACAGAATTAGGGTGGGGCTCACAACATCAGAGACAGGTATCTGACAGCATTAAGCTTTTTCACTGACTCCTGAAATTAGGGTTTTCAGGGTACTCCAGGAAGCAGCTTATCCCTGGCAGATTACAGGGGGAGAAAGGATCATCCTTTGAAACTGAAGGAGGTCGGGGCCCAAACAGACTCTTATACAGACTCTATCACTTGTAGGTTCATCAATGTTTTGTTTTGATGGGAAGAAAACATTAGTATCCCATAAACCTAGGACCAACAATTATAAAGCCCAATTATAAAGCCAGAAATAATACACTATTACAGTGAGACAGAGAGGGGTTGATTCCTTGGATCAAATGTGCAGTACCATGGCTTATAACACAAAGACATGAAGATGGCCCTTGTGCATTCTTTATGATATGATAAATATTATTCTTTTGAGTTGGTACATTATATACAGCCACAGCCAACTTTGAAGAAAATCATGTTCCAGAAATGAATATATCAAGAATTTTGCTGGAAAGTTAATGAACCCATTGACAAACCAGTGATTTCAGCCACATACTTTGCCATTTGCTTGTTCATTTGCATTAACCACTGCATTAATATTGTTAACATTGTTTATAATGATATTTTTTCTGCATTGCAAGCAAGCAATGCTCAGATGGTGTAAACATTAGTGCTGTGCTGGCAAGTGCTCTCCAGTGCATAAAGAGAATAAAATTCATTTGCTTTAACCATCGCATTAAAATTGTCCAAATTGTTTGTAATGATGTTTTTTCTGTTTCTGAGCATTGCAAGCAAGCAAACGCGCTATCCACTATATAGTGTAAACATCAGTGCAATAATACACTACTTGTGCACATTTTTGCTACTCGTGTAAAGGCTTGCACAAGTTACCATTGGTAGTACTCATGCAAGTTGTTTCTCGTGTAAACTAAGCTTTAGTGCAGATATTGTTGAAAGAAAAGTTTCAAAGAGAAAGTATTCTTTAGCATTTAAATTGTTGGAAATTTCTGCAGCTGAGAATGACAGTAAGGATTTAAATTTTAAATGAACCATTGATTATTTTTCTCAATTTCATTTTGCCAATAAATTCAGATTCGAGAGTGGCGTCAGCAAAAATCAAAATTAATGGTATCAACTTGTCCGGCTAAAAAGTTTACATTTATAAATTAAAAAAAATAATAAACAGTGCCCTCCAATAAACGGCGCAACAAAAAAGCCTTTGAAAAATAAACGGCGTGCCGTTTATTAGAATAAATACGGTATTTAATTACAGACTCGCTGCGGCGGCATAGTGGTTAGCACGCTGGGCAACTGGGTCGGCTTCTTTCAGGTGAGAGAGAGAGACTGCGTGTGTGCCTTCTTTCGGATGAGAAGTAAAACCGAGGTCCCGTGTGGGTGTACGATGGCACCTGCACTTAAAAGAACCCTCTCTACTATGCAACTGGTAGATGAGGCAAAATTTCCTGGTGTAGAAGCTCGTAATAAGCGTAGGGGTGCAGCTTTGGCCGGCAGCCGGCTGCAGAAAAAACTATGACCAATACAGTAAAACCCCCCTATAAGGATCTCGGATGTAACGAATTCCTGGATGTTACGAATGGTTTCCAAGGTCCGGGCAAAAGGATAGGAGTTTGTATATAAAAATATCGGATATAATGAATTGGATACAGCGAATTTCCTGGTAATAACGATGAAAACTTATAAAAGGTTGGATAATTTGGTTGGATATAACGAAGGATGGATGGACCTTATAAATAATTTTTATTTATGGATTTAACACAAACTTCCGCTCAATGGTCACCACATATTGAATTGAACACCACTTACAGAAATGCCTTGTTATACTTCTTATTTTACTAGGGCAGAATGCACAAATGGCTGATGATATTAGAAACGTTCATTTTCTCATCATCATCGTCGTCAACATACTCTTATCCCGCCCGTGGCAGGGTCGGGTATACAGGTTCTGCCCTACACACCTGCTGATCCCCCATTCACCCCACCATTACCATATGCAGGAATTAGATAGACTGGAGAAATACTCTCCCCACTCCTTTACCTCAGAAGTATGAAACAAGACTCTACTTTTTCTATCTTTCACTGTTATGTCTCAGGGTAAATCTTTAATCGCCCTATCCCTGGACTTGGCCAGGCTACATTCTTCCTTCATTCTCCCTTCGTCTCTATCATAGAGGACCTCATACTACTGGTGTATGACCAAAGAAATGATCCTCCTAGCTGTGGCCTTGGTCTGCCTGTAGCATATTTTAGAATCATAGTCTCCTATCTCCATCCACCTATGGAATGCAGCCATTTATTTTTTGGTGGCTGCCTCTATTGCATTATTCCACAACTATGTCTGCCTGCCCTGGAGTGTACCTTCTACTCTAGCCTCACCTAAAATGGCTTCCCCAAATTTTCTAATTTTTCCGGCAAACCTGACCCACAATGCATCAGCTGTCTCTTCCAAATCCAAGTATACTTGCCTATCTAGCCTACTTCCTACATGAATTCCTGTTTCCAACACCTAATAGCCTAACCAGTAGTCTGGGAGAATACCAACTGTAAGAAAACTAAATCAACGGGCATGAATTAAAATGTAAGAAAAACATGCAGAAATGTTTCATTGGGGAAATATGAAAATACACAAAGATTAGAAACCAAATGTTTTGCAGAACTACCAAAACAACAATTTATTGATATTTGGGGTAGTATCACAGACTACTGGTAGGCTATCTGGGGTTAAAAACAGCTTTCCTGGTTGTAACGAATTCCTGGCTATAACGAATGTGATTGCAATCCCCTACAAATTCGTTATAGCGGGGTTTTACTGTATATCAATATTCAAGGGGATAAGACGGGTACCCGACCCTGCCATAGACGGGAAAAGGGTTAGGAGTTGCTGTTTATATTTAATTATCTTTAATAAGGCATCCCCACAGACAACCCAGGCAATATTCCTGTGGGTTCCACACACCTGGCTGGGGTGCACGTTCAGTGGACCCACAGACCCGACCCTAGCACAGGCGGGATAAGGGTATGATGATGATGATGATGATGATGAATTCAGTACCTTTAATAAACAGCGCCCTCTAATAAACGGCGCGCTGTTTATTATTTTTTTCCACCTTCAAGGTGCGCCGGTTATTGGAGGGCGCCGTTTATTAGAGGGCGGTGTTAATTAGAATAAATACGGTATAATGTTCAAAAAACTTGCCGGTTTTTATTTGAAAGAAATTCTACGTAAATTAGATTTTTTCATTAAATTTTGAACTTTGTCAGCCTACCAGGCTTATGGTTTGTAATAATGCAAGTATTTTGAAGGTTTGTAATCTAGCGTTAAGAAAAAGAGGGAGGTGATTAGAAGAAGGATATGTATGATGGTCATATAGCCAGCATAAGCACTATTTTTGAAAATACTGGAGTCCTTCAAGTGAAGCTTATGCTGCATCAATGTTCAATACTAAGTCAGCACCTTTTCAGTCTGGTTATGGATGAAAGGAGGATCATTGTCCTCTCCAAGTACCAGAAGTATGAGGATATATATGAAATGTTGGGGACCAGGGAAGGAGAGAAAGCAGTTTTTAGACTGGCTAAGACCAGGGATAGAATGAGTGAGGATGTTACCAGGGCTATAATGGTCAAAGATACCAATGGGTTTATGCGTGGTAGGTCCACCATGGAACCAATTTTTATTCTACGACAGGTGATAGAGAAGCATAAAGCAACAAAGAAGGACCTCCATGCATTATTTGGTGACTTGGAGAAGGCCTATGATAGTGTCCCTAGGCAGGTACAGTGGAGTCTTTTAAGAAAGATAGTGGTTGATGAGGGCCATATTAGGATAGTGCAGGATATTCAATGTGCTGGTTGGTGTGCATCAATGGTCAGCACTTAGCCCATATCTATTCACTCAAGTAATGGATGACCTGCTAATGGGAGTAAGGAAATTGGCTCCTCAGTGCCTGGTGTTTGCCAATGATGTAGGAAGGGTGCAGGAGTCCAAAGAGGAAGCACAAAAAGGCCTACAAGACCTTAAGACACCAGTGAAAAGAAGGGGTCTTAAGGTGAACATGAAGAACACTGAGTACCTAGCTTTAAATTTTAGTGACGAGGGGCAAGGGGGAGAAAATCGTTGTGGGGGAAAGGGGATTCCAGTGGTGCAAGAATTTCGTTATTTAGGATCAGTTTTCCAGAGCAATGGGAAATATAAGGTGCATTCAAAAAGTAATGAGCCAGAGGCATAATGACAGAAACCAGTACCTGTATGTTATAAGTATTGGCCCTGGCTGTTGAGGCACTTGTCCCACTGTGACACAAGCTGGTGAATGGCTGTCTCATAAAATTCCCTGGGTTGCAATGTGTACCAGTTCCACATGTACAGCTCGACGTCAGCATTTCAGGTGAATTCCAGGTGACCCTCAGAGCCCTTTTCAGGGGACCAAACATGGCATAATCACAGGGAGAGAGGTCTGGACTGTATGGAGGGTGTCCAAGAACCTCCCATTTCAATTTCTGCAGGAGTGCCACGACTGTGTTGGTCGTATGAGGTCTTGCATTGTCGTGGAGCAGAATTACCCCATGGGTGAGATTGTCTGGTCGTTTTGTTTTGATCACTTGGCAAAGGGTGGTCAAGGTTTGCAAGTAATGCTGGGCACTCACTGTTGTCCCACGTGGCATGAAGTGTATGAGAAGGGGACCATCTTGGTCAAAGAAGAACGTCAGCATAACCTTTCCTGCACTCGTGTGGATGACCTTGCCTTTTTTGGTGGTGGTGACCCTGGATGCTTCCACTGGAGGCTTTGTCGTTTGGATTCTGGTCCGTAGTGATGACACCATGACTCATCTCCAGCCACCACTCATGCCAGGAACCCATTCCCTTCCCTCGCATAGTGCTGCAGATGACCAAGACAGTGGACCATTCAACATGCTTCCTGGTGTGGTTGAAGACTGTGGGGCACCCATTGGTCACATACTTTGCACACGTGCAGTTGTTCCTTTGTGATGGTGTGAAAACTTCTGATGCTCAATTTGACCGTGGTTGCTATGGCGTTCACTGTCACTGTGACGGGCTGTGATCTTACATGCTCTGGTCAGAACCACACCTCGTTACACACACCACGATATTACCATCCTGTCACTGGTATGTGCATTCCAGCCTCCAGCTCGTTACTTTTTGAATGCACCTTATACATTCTGACGTGACTCATAGAATTAATGCAGGATGGCTAAAGGGGAGGCAGGCAAGTAGGGTCCTGTGCGACCGTCGTGTCCCAGTAAAGTTGAAGGGCAAGGTATACAGAACCGTTGTTAGGCCCGCTATGCTCTGTGGCTCAGAGTGTTGGCCAGTTAAGAAGAACCATGAAAAGCAAATGCAAGTGGCTGAGATGCGAATTCTGCACTACATGTGTGGGGTGTCAAGATCTGACAGAATTAGAAACGATTACGTTTGAGGTAGCGTGTGGGTGACAGATATTGCGGAATAGGTGAGGGAGAATAGGTTGAGGTGGTATAGCCATTTGATTAGGGGGAGAGGAGGAGCTTACTAGGTCCATTGTGGGACGCAGGTAATTGGGGGTACCAGATGTAGAGGAAGACCAAAACGGACGTGGGAGCAGGTGGTGCAGAGGGACATGGAGGTGTGTGGGGTGGAGGGGATGTGGTTTGGGAAAGGCGGGGGTGGAGGATTAGAACCCGCATACCCAACCCTGCCTCAGGCGGGAGAAGGGTGAGAAGATTAAGATGATGACAACTTTATTTGCCTTATGCAATATATTTAAACGCGTTTTTAACAGAAAGTATAAAGCAGCAATTTTAACGTCCCGGATTGTGCATAATATTAAATAAAGACACAGATATACTGTAAATTAGTTTGTAATAATTGCCACAAATATTTTTGGAGGAAGTGTTCCCAAACCTGATTCTTGCCCCCGGGGCTCCACAAAGCTGTATGGCTGAATTGAAATTCATTTCCTTACCTTTAATTGTCCTACTAGGATATGCTAAACCCAATATTAATCCGTGAAATTTACTGGGATTGGCGTTAGTTTATCGCCGTAAAGTCAGAAGCCAGACTGGGACGTCCTTTGGTGTCAATAGAGATTTTATTTCTTCTGCTGCTGTTGTTGATTTTGTCGCCGTCAATTTAATCGTGAACTTATTGTTGCCCTGCACACTGTTTTGGAGGCTTGCAACAGTCAGCAAAAACATCATGTATAATAATGGATGGCGAAAAATAATTCATGTCATTTCACTAGAAATGTTTTCCAAAAATCAAACAATTATTTTAGGAATGATGATACAGCATTTGTCTCCTGCGAGGCTATTATTTTGCCATGGTGTAGGAGGGGGACTTAGGCTAGCCTAGGGTTGCCAAATTTTTTTGCAAGTCAAAATCAACAATATTAGACTACATAGTTTTTCCCTCTCCCCGAGATTCTGGCTCGCTTGAGCTGCTATGCAGCCTCTGTAGCCGGAACCAGTGTTGCCAGTGCTGCGCTACCGCTGCCGGCTACCGTCGATTTCACGCATACACTCAAGCCTTTTTGCATTTCCTGACAGTCCCACATCGACACCATGCAGAATCCGTCTCTAGCCATCGCTATTATTTTTGGCGGAATGCAACCTGCTGGGGAGGCGACACCAAAGACAGGAAAGGTGGCAGGAATGAGGAATTGAAATATACAGTACTTGAAGAGAAGTGTATCATCATCACCATACCCTTATCCCTCCTGCGGCAGGGACAGGTCTGCCAAAAGATCCAACAGATCTTTGGGGGATTTAAGATTTTGGATAGGTAATCTGGGTGTAGAGCTGTGCTGGTGCGCCTTTCATTTTATTATTTTTGAACCTTTGGGGGCCATGGTCACCCTCTGGATCTGCAACTGGGTCCATCCAACAACCTGCATCCCCATAATGGAATTAGGGAGCCCCTCTTCCACCCTCATTACATGTCCATACCATATCACTCCATTCTCTCATCTTTCATGCGATATCTCTCACCCCCCACCCGCCATTATACATTCAGGTCTCTTTTTATGCTGGAGATACGTTCCTCGGAAAATCGCATAAAACGAATTCGCATAAAATGAGACAATAAGTTTATGGAAAAACGAGGGATACGTTCCATAATTTTTAAAATTCGCATAACTCCGAAATAACGAATTAAAATGAATGTACAACCGCATAAAAAAAGTTTGTTGATGTTAAAGAAAATAGGTTTGTTAATAAATTTCTTTGGGAAGCTGAAAAAGATTTATATGAACCTTAAATAAAATTGTATTTCAATTCAATTGTCTATCTCAGCTGGTCTATCTGGTAAGGGTATACTATTCACCATCTGCAAACTGTTTGAAAATCACATTCATCATCACAAATAACTGTCTTTGCAATACTCTTTGATATACAGTAGACGATACATTTTCACAAACATATTATTTCTCACTCTCTGCAGACTTTTGTTTTGTCCATCATCGTCATCATCACCGTCATACCCGTATCCCACTTGCAGCAGGGTCGGGTCTGCAGGCTCTCTGAACATGTTCTGGTTGGGGACACTCCATTCAGGCGTCTGGAACATGCAGGGATATTGGCTGGGTTGTCTGTGGGGGGATGCCGGTGTCACACGTGCGTCACACTCAATGTGTCCAGGGACACTTTGACACCAGCCTGTACCTAAAGTTAGTTTAATAATATCATCGTCATTTAAGACATCATCCACCAGCAGTTCTTCTATATCATCACTGTTAAAAATGTTCAAAACACCTCCAAAATAAGTTTTAATTTTTTAGTATGTTCAGTGTAACTGCAGACCCGACCCTGCCACAGTCGGGATAAGCGTATGATGATAATGGTATGATTGTTAAGTGTCCTGTACAAGTGTGGAACCCCTATTATGTACGCTAATCTCTGACAGACTAAAACGTCTTTGACTGGGTAATACAATGGTTGGGGATTTTATCAGTGTCATGGGCCTTACACTGACTATACTTGCTGAACAAGCATGCAGTATGCATATTTGGCGAAATCTTTTTTAACCAAATGCAAACCACGTAACTTGGAAAGCGCATGATAAGAACCCACATAAAAAGAAGGCCAACTGTACTCATTACTACTGTATTTATTCTAATTAACAGCGCCCTCCAATAACCGGCGCACCTTTCAGCTGAAAAAAACAATAAACAGTGCCCTCTAATAAACGGCACGCCGTTTATTTCCAAACTGTCTGGAAGTGATCGTGCAAGTTAACTTGAATTTATTACATGATTAACCCTTTAATGTTACACAGGGGTACTGGTATCAACATCATCACACCCTTATCCAGCCTGTGGCAGGGTTGGGTCCATGGTCCATTGAACATGCCATGACTGGGAACACCCCAGTCAGGCGTCTGGAACCCACCAGAATATTGGCTGGTTGTTTGTGGGGGGGATGCCGGCCTACCCCACTGTTCCAACACCACATTTAAAATCAAAATATAAATTTTGGCAGGTAAATCAATTCTTTGTCAGTTTTAATTTTGCATGGTATTTGACCTATTGCCCAATAACTATAAAGCAATAAAGAATCAGGCTCATGCCTGAATAGAGGTACTGGCATACCCCACGGTTTTTTCCTTCTCTCTGTTCTGTGGGTGACCCTGACACAATGTGATTCACAGTATTTTCACATGATAGATTGAACTTCCTAATAAGTCACAGATGGGTGGTTAATTGCTTTTCATTATTCGAATAAGGATGGATGGGGTACTTCTGTACCCCTGTGTAGCAACTGTGAAAAGTTTAAATTGCCATCCGAAGTGTAGGAAATGCCATATGGAGTGCATAAAGAGCAAAAAATTCATTTGCTTTAGTCACCGCATTAAAAATGTTCAAATTGTTTATAATGATATTTTTTCTGTTTCTGAGCATTGCAAGTGGGGATGGCTAGGTGGCATGGACTCCCTGTGCATCCGACTTTCCTTGCGCTTTGCTCTTTTTCAGCAAATCATTAATTCACCATTGTTTTTTGGGGTAAAATTTGCCTTTTTCAAGGCGTGAACCCCAGATGATCCTGTGCAAGGTAGGTCCGTGGGTGTTGGGGGCTGGTTTTGGGCAGTGGGGAACATTTTCAAGGTTTGTCTATATAAGCCTAACATCATGGCGTTCTTGCACTCGTCTGCAACTGCGTTGGGGCCGGTCACAAACTACCCACGGCCAAATTTTCACAAAATTTTTAGTTAATTCTGTAAGTTAGTTAATATTATAACGTTGGTATTATTAATATTTATTCCTAATATTCATTAATATTTATTAGTATTTATTCCTAATATTTATTAATATTCATTCCTACTATTATTTATTTTAATTATTAGTTTTATAAAGTCACTATATAATACTGTCATTAATATTCCATGTAGATTCCATATAGTTTGCAGACATGATGCCAATTTTGAGAGGCATCCACCCCCCAGTGCAGGGTAGGTCCCCAGCACTGGCTGTCAACAGGGGTTCGCCAGTTGGCCTCTGGCCACAGTCAGCAGTAGTTTGCAATGCCGTGGGGGCTGGGACCTCGGACTCCATGGCAGATAGCACACCGAGTGTCCTCTGTGGGGTAGGCTGGCATCCCCCCACTGCAAGCAACGCCAACATTCCTGCAGGTTCAAGATGCCTGACTGGGGTGACCCCAGTCAGTGCATGTGCTGATAGCAAAGGGGCAAATCTTAGATTAGGAACGTGGAATGTGGGGACCCTTACAGGCAAATCTGGGGAAATAGCTAATACCTTAAGGCAACGGAGGATACAGGTAGCCTTCCTCCAAGAAACTAGGTGGAGGGGAAATGGATCAAGGGCCCTGGGGGGGGGGGGCTTTAATGGCCACATGGGCAAAAAAAAACCAGGGTTATGGTGAGGTCCATTGGGGATGGGGGTAGGCGCAGCTAGCCTAGATGGGCTGCGAATCCTCGACACAGCTAATCCTTGCATTGGCGAATACTTGGTTTAGGAAGAGGGACAAGCACCTAATCACATACCAGTCACCACAGGGAATGTCACAGATAGATTTCTTTATGGTTAGAGGGCGGCACAGATCAGAGGTCCGTGATGGCTGGGCACTCCCCAGTGAAAATTTTCAAAAGGAATGTTGGCATAGGTTACTAATGATAGAACAATTAGTTAGAGTGGCAGGCAAGGCACATTCTTGGAGGGCAGAGCAGGTCATCAGATGGTGGAATCTACCCACAAAGATGGAGGAATTAATAGAGGAAGTTCACAGGCAGGTAGACTGGGATTGGGAAGGAACAACTGATGCCATGTGGGACAGGGTTGCCCAAAAAATCAGAGCCTGCGGGAAAACCATCTTGGGGCAGGGTAGGGTGGGAGGCACTGGCCAGGGTAATACGCAGTCATGGTGGTGGAATGAGAAGGCTGCTTTTCACAGGTGGCAGGAGATAGGGTGTCAGGAGTCAAAGACTCAGTATAGGCAGGCCAAGACCACTGCCGAGAGGAAGATCGCTCTGGCCAAGCACCAGAAGTATGAGGCCCTCTATGAGCAGTTAGGGACAAAGGAAGGGGAGAAAGAAGTTTTCAAATTGGCTAAGGCCAGATACTGGGCAGCAAAAGATGTACCCAGAGCCATAACAGTGAAGGATGGTATAGGTAGGGTCCTGCTCTCCCCAACGAAAGTAAAGAGGAGGTGGGAGGAATACTTCCAAGGCCTCTTAAATGAAGTGGAGGGAGGTGAGGATATGGCCACCAGCCCTGCACCAGCAGTGGCAGTGGACTGTGTAACCGAGGAGGAAGTAACCAGGGCACTTAGGAAGATGAAAGGTCGAAAAGCTGTAGGCCCAGATGGAATCCCCATTCAAGTATGGCACAGCCTAGGGAGGACAGGTACCAAGTGGTTAGGGAAACTTTTCATAAAGATAGCTAGTGGGGATAGAATGCCATCTGCATGGCGTGAGAGTTGGATAGTACCACTCTACAAGGGTAAAGGGGATGTCCAAGACTGTGGCAGCTATAGAGGCATAAAGCTAATGTACCATACCATGAAGCTCTGGGAGAGAGTAATGGAACGTCTCCTCTGGGATAAAACAAAGTGTCTGGAAATCAATTCGGGTTTATGCCAGGCAGGTCCACAATGGAGCCTATCTTCATTCTGAGACAAATGGTAGAAAAGTATAGGGCAGCAAAGAAAGACCTCCATGCCATCTTTATCAACCTATAGAAGGCCTTCGACAGTGTCCAAAGACAGGTAGTGTGGGAAGTACTATGAAAGAGGGGGTTGATGAAGGATTTATTAGAGTAGTCCAGGATATGTATGATGGCTCCATAGCCAGGGTAAGGACACCTTGGGGAAACACAGGGGGCTTTCCTGTGAAAGTTGGAGTGCACCAAGGTTCTGCACTTAGCCCATATCTTTTCATCCTGGTTCTGGATGAACTGCTGATGGGTGTAGGTGAGTGGGCCCCTCAGTGCCTGGCATTTGCCGATGATATAGGGAAAGTTAGTGACAACAGAGAGGAGATAGAGAAAGGGCTAAACGACCTAAGAGGAGCAATGGAAAAGGGGGGGGCTAAAGATTAATATGAAGAAGACAGTATTTAGCTGTCCACTGGGGTGGTCAGGAAAACAATGGGGACATACGCTAAAGGGGCGGGCTAGTGAAAAAGGTGCAAGAGGTAAAGTACTTAGGATTGACATTTCAAAGCAATGAGGAGATAGACCTGGATGTGACTCGTAGAATCAATGGGGGGTGGTTGAAATGGAAACAGGCAAGTGGAGTCCTGTGTGATAGGAGGGTCCCAATCAAGCTGAAAGGGAAGTTTTACAGGACTGTGGTTAGACCAGCTATGCTATATGGGTCAGAGTGCTAGTCAGTGAAGAAAAGCCATGTAAATCGCATGCAAGTGGCCGAGATGCGAATGCTGCGGTACTCGAGTGGCGTGTCGGGAGCAGATAGAATTAGGAATGAGTATGTTAGAGGTAGCCTGGGGGTGGTTGACATTGCTGAAAAGATGAGGGAGAATAGGCTGAGGTGGTATGGACACGTCATGAGACATGGTGGGGAGGAGCTCGTTAGGTTCATCCCTGGACTGCAGGTGGTAGGCAGCATCCAGGGCAGGGGGAGACCAAAGCAGACATGGGATCAAGTTGTCCGGAGGGACATGGCAGTGTGCGGGGTGGACAGAGACCTGATGGGAAACAGACGGGAGTGGAAGGCTAGAACTCGCAGACCCGACCCCGCCTCAGGCAGGATAAGGGTATGATGATGATGATGATGATCTGAGCATTGCAAGCAAGCAAACACGCTATCCACTATATGGTGTAAACATCAGTGAAATAACTTGCAGGCAAGTACTCTCCAGATAGTTTTTTTTATACACTACTTGTACACATTTTTGCTACTCATGTAAAGGCTTGCACAAGTTACCATCGGTAGTTCGTGTGCAAGTTGTTTCTCGTGTAAACTAAGCTTTAGTGCAGATATTGTTGAAAGAAAAGTTTCAAAGAGAAAGTATTCTTTACCATTTAAATTGTTGGCAATTTCTGCAGCTGATAGTAATCGTCCTGTCGCTAAACCTCTACAGTTATCTGAATCTAGGGTACATATTTAAATTTTAAATGAACCATCAATTACACAGGACTGCATTTTGAAAAAAAAATTCTGAGGATTGCAAGAATTCAGCTGATTCTGAATCGTTTTTGGCTGCTGATTTCAAATATGGGTTGAGTTTTTCCTAGGCACGTACAGATTTTTTCACAAATCGCTAAAAATTCCTTCAACTTACATGAGTTTTGATTAATATCTTGGAAATATAATTTAAGGAGATGCTTTCGTGTAATAATAATAGTTTTAAGAGGAATATTAAAAAAAAACAATATTTAGTCTGATTTCTTGGACTTATGGAAAATGGATTGGTGAGGAATGGAGTTGAAGTACTTTTATTCTACTTATTCTCCTTGAACATTTTGGAAGTTTCTTGCACTCTCGTTTGAGGTTCCAGCAGTAGTCCGCCATCATGTTAGAATTCCACCATCCCTGGTACCTCTGTTCCATCTCTTTCATATCTTGGTGAAATCTTTCCCCATTCTGCTCACTAAGATATCCAAGGTTGTTTGGGAAATATTTCAAATGGGAGTGTAGAAAGTGTAATTTAACACTCATATTGCATCCAAGTTTCTTCTACTTTTCTAGCATGGTCACTGAGTGTTGGTAAGTTTTGCCCTTCTTGTTTCCCAATGAGCCTTGAACAACAGATTTAAATCTAATCCATGCATATTTTTCAGTTTTATCAATGGAATCCTCAAATTGTGGGCTTGTGAATTTGAGGACCCACAAAATTTCTGGCTTTCATTTTTTCTGTTGTAATGTTTGGAAACTGCTTTGCAAGATACTGAAAGCAGGCTCCGTCTCTGTGCAATGTTTTGACCAACTGCTTCATCACAGTTTAATACATAAAGGTGGAAGTACCTTTGTGGGCTCAATCGATGGTTTGTTCAAAATCATTTTTTGTCCCTGGCAAGAGATGATTTCTTTTTGGCCATGATTTCTTCACCCAGTGCTTATCCTTTGCTCTACTGTCCCACTTACAAAAAGCATGGCATTTTTGTATAGCCTGCTTGCTGACCAAGGAGCATGCCTATCATTTTGAAATCTCCACATACATGTCAGTTGTGCTCCTCATTTTTAATTTTCATCAACACCTTTTTTGCACTTTCAAAAGACTCTCTTAGCTGGACAGAATAAACTATTTACTCCCAATATGAAGAAGTATTGACTTTAAACTCCTTTTGGAGGAGTCAATGCAGAGCCTCCACTCTAAAGCAGCATATTGGATTTCAAAATATTTCATGTGGCCAGGAATGCCACAGCAAAGCAGTATTGAGTGTTCCTCAGCAAAGAATGGCAGTAGCTCTTCTTCTGTATGGTGATACTGTAAGAAAAATGTCCCTGGTGTAAAAAGGTTTTTTGATTTTACCCTAGAACCAAGAACTTCTGCTGCACTTTTAGATAAATTCAAATCGTCATCATCATCTCACCCTTCTCCTGCCTGAGGCAAGGTCTGTCTATGGGTTCTGCTCCTCCACTCCCGCCTATCCCCCACTAAGTCTCCCTTCATTCCAGATGCCCTTTAGATAAGTTCAAATCTCTCACCAAATCATTCAGTTCTGCCTGCATGAATAGATGAGTTGTTTGGGCCGAAAAACTTCACCATGGTGCCGAATGCTATGACATCTCCCAACTTCATGCAAGTAACTTTATTTCAAGGCCTTTTATTCCTCAAATTCAACCCAGAAATGTGGCCAAACAATAATCTTGAAATATAGCATATCTCAGCACATCATTAAAGCAGATTTGTTGAAAAACTATATGTGATGGAAAAAAAACTAATTATATATTTGAAATCAGCATAAAACACTGGTTTCAAATCAGATAACATCATAAAGACATCAAAAATGATGCTGACCAGTGTTATTTTTCTAAATTTCATTTTGCCAAAAAATTCAGGTTAGAGAGTGGCGTCAGCAAAAATCGAAATTAATAGAATCAGCTTGCCCAGCTAAAAAGTTTCCATTTATAACTTGAAAAAAATAATAAACAGCGCCCTCCAATAAACGGCGCAACAAAAACTGCGCGCCGTTTATTATTATAAATATGGTATCTGTTCTGGAAACCCCACTCATGCACTGCAGCATCCTCAATAAGCAGAAGAACTGGTAGAAGCAAAATGCCCATGCGTTTCAGCAAGAAAATCGAATGCAAGTCGCACAGAGTCAGACGAAAAATCTCAACCAGATGGGATCTAATCACAAGTTGGAAGTGTCCCCATGTAGTCGGACGACTGAGTCGCCGCCACAGTGAGAGGATTCATAAGGAAACAAAGGAGGGGACCTAAAGCGCGCTCTACCAAAATTGATTTTAAATGAAGATGCATTGAAGATATGAAATCTCTGCCGTGAATAATAACCAGAAGAGAATTGTAAAGAAAAGAGTCCATACAACACATATGGTTTCTTCTGCTCTTGCAACTACTCTGCAGTGTAAGATCCGCATTTAATTCTGATCATGATGCGAATATTAGATATAATAGAGCCAAGGGCCTTTCATTTACCCATAAGCAAGCAACTAAGGCAGTTGTTTTCAAACGTTTTATAGGATTTCTTTACGGTCCCTAAGAGGACTTTTCCAGTTGAGACACATGCACAATATGTATGAGTGTAAAGTGAGTATGCACAGTGTCAGAATTTTATTGCATGAAAGTCCAATTTCTGCACATTGTATGCAGGTGTGTGTTATACGTGGGTGCACGTTATAACTTATGTGCTAAAATATGGTAATAAAGGGATCATAACGCCCCAAAAGCTGGCATCAAATCAGGGATGAATGGAAATGATGTAAATTGCGTATATTTTGTAGCATCACATTAATGAAAAATATAATCAATACAATTTTTACAAATATGCTGGTCACTAGCATTGCAACGTCACTTGCAAACATGGAAGTGGCCGAAGTGCCAAGCAAAATTGTCAATTACTCTCATACGATGGCATATAAAGAAATGGTGATACATTTGTGATACCATACATAACAATGTGATACATTTTTCACCAATGTCATATGTCAGCTGCAGTAATGTGATTTAGCTATATAACCAATGCTTTATGAGATCATTCAGTCAGAAAATATGCAATACCATCATGATTTTAAGTAAATAACAGTTATATAGCAGAGGCTTTAGAAAAAACAAAATGTAAAATAGGAAACAAAAATCGACACCAGGGATATATATTGGACAGTTTTTTCTGCAGCCTGTTCCTGACCAAAGCTGCAACTTTATGATTATTTGCCTTCAATTCCTTGATTTCTAGTTTTAAAAATTCAAAATTCATTCTTCGTATCATAATCATCTGAACTCTTCATAATGTCAAAAGGTGGTAACCTTGACAAAAATAGGGCATTTGAACCCAAACCATAATTATTCTAGGAAGAATTGAACAACCAAGAGAAAAATCCCATGGTGCCGTTCACTAGAAATTTCACGATAGAGAAAAAGGGGCAAACTGGAGCAGAATTTTTAAGTTTGCCCCCAAACTACAATATACAGTACAATAGTACCTCGGTTTATGAGCATAATCCGTTCTTTGACTGTGTTCATGAACCAAAAAGTTTGTGATCTGAATCATTTTTTTCCATTGCAATTAATGTAAATCCAGCCAATATATTCTTTGTCATAGAAATTATTTTAACATCTTATAGTTTGCCGTTTGGGACCTGCCTTGGTGGCATAGTGGTTAGCATGCTTGGCAACTGTGTCAGTAATTCTAGGTTCGGTACTGGACTGACGTGGGTTAGCTTCTTTTGAGCGAGAGAGGGGCTGCGAGTGCGCCTTCTTTTGAATGAGAAGTAGAACCAAGATCCCGTGTTGGTGTTCAATGTCACCTACAACTGAAAGAACCCTCTCTATTATTAAGGTGACCAACAGTCCTCCTTTTGTAGGTTCTGTCCTCCCTTGAAAAGTGTCCTCCTAAATGTCCCCCTTTTGTAGGTTCTGTCCTCCCTTGTCCTCCTAAATGTCCTCCTTTTGTAGGTTCTGTCATCCTTTGTCCTCCTAAATGTCCTCCTTTTTGATATTTTAAAACTAATAGATAGGGTAAACGACGTAAACGTAAAAATGAGCATACTTAAAACTTTTTATGTTTACGTTTTCGTAGCCATAGTTAGGGCGTGTCAATTTTATATTGTGCTGCCAGACTGATGTGCAACACTGTGGCACTTGCAGAATAATGAATTACTCCAATAACCACGTTTGCTCTGCATGACACCTGGACTTTGTGGTGCAGCATTATATTAGGGGCAGCCTATGTTTTCACGGCATGTTCTAAACAGTTGAATCATTGATAGATTTCTGTTTTGGGGACAAGCTGAAATTCCTAAATATTTGAAAATTCATTTTACCATCTAATACAAAAAATTATTTTAATTAAAAAAAACTACTAATGCCCTACAAATCGACGTGTTTTAGGCTATATATTTACCGACTCCATTTGATTTTTAAAATTCCAACATACACTACCCTATCAAACGTCATGGGGCAACCGTTATTTGCAAGAAAATGTGACATTCCTTTGCAGTAACACAGGTGGCATATCTCCCAGCACTATATAACAGAGAGTACACTACTATGAGATGATACTTCTGTGAATGCTGACAGAATGATGCAAAGAAAAGTCTTCCAGAGAGGTACAATTGTTGGGTGCCATCTCGCAAGCAAAACTGTTAGGTCTCCTAAACATCCCAAAATCGACCGTTCACAACTGGGACCACCTAGGACTGGAAGACCCAAGATCATGTTGGCTAGAGACCAAAGAGCTCTTCATAAAATGGGTATGATGAACGCCCAAAGAGCTCTTCATATGTTGGGTATGGTGAACGCCCATTTAACGTTACCTGCCAAGCTGTGTTGTGCCAATGGTGAAGTTCACCAGAGGGTAAGAGATGTTGTAGGGGGTGCTTCTTATGGTATGGGTTGAGTGCAATCGTTTCTGTGGATGGATATCTAAAGGCAGAGCGTTATCTCGACATTCTGGACAATGCAGCACTCCCATCTCTCTGGCAGCACTTTAGCAATGGCCCTTTTCTGTTTCAGCATGATAACGCACCTTGTCGTAAAGCACAGGCTGTAGGCATATGGTTTGATGAAATGGGGGTTCGAGAACTTGACTGGCCTGCACAGAGTCCCGATCTGAACCCTATCGAACATCTGTGGGATTTTTGTGTGGAACGTCGATTGCACACTTGTGCAGAACACCCGACATCTGTGACTGAACTGTCCAAGACACTTATGGCTGAATGGCATAAATTATCTGTTGCAACATATCAAAACCTTGTTGACAGTATGCCCCAGAGAGTAGATGCTGTGATATCAGCGATAGGTGGACCAACAACATGCTAAAATATGTATATTTGTGAGTGTTTCTATTAAAGTGGTGGTGTCCCATGACTTTTGATAGGGTAGTGTAAGGTAGCAACACGCACATGCACCAAATCTTATGTAGGTTGCTTTTAGCATCGACGCTGCTGCTATTTTTTATGTACAGTTTAGCAGATGAACATCACTTAAAAGACTTTGACTATGTAAATTTTACGTTTATGTCGTTTGCCCTAACTATCTATTCTGTTAACTAATTGCTGTATTCATAGATGCCACTTTGAACTGTTTTGTGTCATGTGACAGTACAGTTAAGAAATACTGTTTTCAAAGTGATTGCCACAAATGGCAGGGCGAACCACAAGGTAAATGGCGAATGTGGTGTTCACATGTTCATGGAACATACTCGCCTTGCCATTCGCCTCATCTTACTGGCGAATGTGTAATTTGATTCCATTATCAAAGGTAAAAGCATCGTTGCTCACACATTCATTGAACACACTTGCCTCATCTTACTCAAGAACGTGTAAATGCAGCACATAACACATGTGCTGAGCACTCTTGCTGCAGCACTTACTGTCAAATGCAATATGAAATATATTTCTTGCTCCAAAATTTCCAATATATTCATTCAATGGAAAATACTCACTTAGTTAAATAAATAAAAGGGATTTAAAAATAATGAGTGTATTTTTGTTTTAATTAGTAAAATGTTACATTTATTTATGTTGTACTTTATTATTAAATTTCTTTGTCCTCCTTTTCATTATAAAAAAAGACCCGCCGTGGTGGCGTAGTGGTTAGCACACTCTGCAACTACACCAGTAGTTCTAGGTTTGATACTGGACCGTGGTGGGTCGGCTTCTTTCGGGCGAGAGAGAAGCTGTGAGTGTGCCTTCTTTCGGATGAGAAGTAAAACTGAGGTCCCGTGTGAGTGTACAATGGCACTTGCACATAAAAGAACCCTCTCTGCTATGCAACGGGTAGATGAGGCAAAAATTTCCAGGTGTAGGAGCTCGCCCCCTGGCGTCGGTAGCATTCCCCAACGAACACTAGACCGACGATAAATAACCTTAGGGGTGCAGCTTTGGCCGGCAACAGGCTGCAGAAAAAACTATGACCAATATATCACCCTGTGTCCATTCAGAAGGACAAATGGGTACCCGACCCTGCCATAGGCGGGAAAAGGGTTAGGAATTGCTTTGCTTTTCATTATAAAAATAATAGTCACTTTACTATTATGAAAGAAGAGGATAAGCCTAAATTTCCGGGTGTAGGAGCTCGCCCCCTGGCGTCGCTGGAAGTCCCCAAAAATGAACAGGAGACCTACGATAAATAAGCATAAGGGTTGCTGCTTTGGTCAGCAACCGGCTGCAGAAAAACTATGACCAATATATACCGCCCTTGTGTCCATTCAGAGGGACAAGATGGGTACCCGACCTTGCCATAAGTTGGAAAACGTTTAGGAGTTGCTTTATGTGTGGAAGTACAGTTGTACAGAAAGGAAATAAATTTACAGCAGTACCTCTACATACAAGTAAATCAAGACACGAGCAAAAAATTCGTGGAGAAGTTGTTCCTACATGCGATCAGAAAATCTACATATGAGCTCTAGTCATCGTTAAAATGCTTCCTACACTTGCCAATTTTGTCAAGTTCTTTGCTGTGCATTACATACAGCCTGTACTATTTAATGATGGGGCCTAAGAAAGTGTGAAAAGAAGAAGCACATGATCTCCCATTATCAGAAGCATAAAATCATTAAAAATCATGAACGTTGTGTTAGGGTAGTGGCCATTGCTATCAAGCATAGTCGAAGTACATGTACTCTATGTAAAATTTTGAAACACAAGGACTCCCACCATGAGAATGACACTGGCCAAAGGGCTGGTGAATCGCCATAATCATAATACCCTTATCCCGCCTATGGGAGGGTCGGGTCTGCAAGTTCTAATCCTCCACTCATGCTTATCCCCCACTAGGCGCCCATCCACCCGACACACAACCATGTCTCTCTGTACAACCTGCACCACGTCTGCTTTGTTCTCCCCCTAATCCTGATGCCCCCAACCACCTGCTATCCTAGGAGCAGTAGGTAAGTGATCCTTTGACTTTGCTTGTTATCAATTGCAGAAGCACAGTCAATAAAGTGGTTGAGTTCAATGCCCTTGCTGCCACATCAGATGCTGATATCATAATTGGCACTGAATCCTGGTTGAGGGGAGACGTCAAATCAGCAGAGATCTTCTCAGATAAATTTGTAGATTCAAGAAAGGATAGGGAAGCAGGCAGACAGGTGGAATCTTTATAGCCATAGATAAATCCCTGGAAAGCTATAGGGAATTGGGATATGAGGAAGATTGTGAAATGGTATGTTGTCATGTTGCAGGCTCTTGTGGTGGGAGGATTTATGATGTTGGCTTCTATAGTCCACCAGGTGATGATCCACTCCCCTGATGAGACAGTCACAATCATTGGAGCACCTACAGCAAAGGAAAAAGTTACCACAAGTAATTCTTGGTGGGGACTTCAATTTACCAGGGTTGGATTGGGGCAGTGTGCAGCCTGATTTAAGTTCCAGATTATCAGGAGTTCAGAATCTCTTTTTGGAGCAACTGTATTGCAATGGATTGGAACAGATTGTGACCATGCCTACACATGAGAAAGTGTGCCCAGCTCTATCAAAAATGTAGAGTGTATTGAGGGAATTAGTGACCATGCAGGGGTTATGGTGAAGAAAGTGAAAAGGTTACCTAGATAGGTGGCACCCAACAGGGGGGTGGCATACCAATATAATAAGGCCAATTGGGAATATTTTAAATCATTATCTAGAATATGAGTTAAATGACTTTTATACCATTGCTAATACCTATGGTGTTGAGGAATCTTGGCAGAGATTCCTAGCCCTCTTAGAGGCAAGCACAAAACTACCTTTCCCCACTAAGACTATAAGGAATAATACTTTTCCAGAGGTGAGGGTAGCTTTGCAGAACCATCAAAGGGCTATGAATGCACTTAGGAGAGGGAGGGATATCAATAGTGAGGTAGTTCATAAGGGAGTCCACAAAGTGGTTAAAGTGTTTATGAAGAAACATGTCAACTCGTCACTCCTTCTTGGCCATTTCAAGACTGTGTGGTATCTATCGCCATATTCACCTTACATGACACCTTTTTCAATATTTGGTTGTGCCTAAAATAAGGTATGCTATAAGTTGTTGGTCTGTCTGTGCCTATTGCAAGTTTTTATAACTGGTTTACTACTTCTATTTCCACTACCTCCCCCTCTAACTTTTCAAATCTTAATTTTAATAGTGTCATAGCCTATCGTCGTTTAATACTTATTCATAATTTGTTTCATGGATTAAATGATTCTCCTGAGTTGTTAATTCTTTTGACCCCCCCCCCCCCCCAGAAATAGTGAAATGGTCTCTCCTTTTCCCTACATGGCATGCTCTCTTGATCCAGTGGATTTAGCCCAAATCACGTTTTATAACGACTTGCTACTTCCTTTTCATGCCTATAAAACTAAACTCTGACTTATTCTTCCTACCATTTTATACCTGCTCTGATACTATGACTTTAGTACCTGGTCTATTTAGCCATATGAGCCCTACGAGGCTGCAGCCCTGGTGGAGGTGTAAATTGTGTAAATAGTGTTATAGCGCTGCATTGCCTTGTCATCACTAAGGTGGTTCTAATTTCTGATCAATATTATTGTACTTGTTACTTAATTGATGTCATGTGTATATTGTAAGATCATTATCATCTGGTGATGCTGTAATTTCCCATCCCTTCCTTCTCCCATACCTCATTCCTTTGTCAGTCGCCTCTGCTGTGCTACTTGCCTGTTTGGCGACTTTATAATAAATTACAGTATTATTATTAAGTAAAAAATATTATAATTAAGTAAAAACAATTGAGAGGCCGCTAAGTGGCGTATGTGGGCAAACGCGGCTGTTTTTGTGCAGTAACGATTTTTTGCTGTATTTGCAGGATTTAAATCAACAAAATAAAAACATCCGCCTTTACCAGGGCGATAGACACGTGTTGGTGCTGCTGCTGTCGTTGTTGGTAGGGCTGTTGTTGTTGGTGCTGTTGTTGTTGTTGTTGGTGCTGTTGTTGTTGTTGTTGGTGCTGTTGTTGTTGTTGTTGGTGCTGTTGGTGTTGTTGGTGCTGTTGTGGTTGTTGGTGGTAGTGCTGTTGTTGTTGTTGGTGCATGCTGCATGCTGGGGGCATGCAGTGCTAGGACTGCATACCTTGGGTATAAAGTGTGGGTGGTGATTTGTCAGGTGAGTGTCAGACCTCCACTCACTTGGCAATGCTTCAACATTTAATGAGTGTCTCCTGTGCGGTTGGACGGCACCCCCATAGGTAGCCCTGCCACTATTACTACAGGTTCTAGGCGTCTGACTGGGGTGCCCCCAGTCAGAGCTGTCACATCACATAAGGGGGCAAAACTGAGACTAGGGATGTGGAATATGGGGACCCTCTCTGGGAAAACTGGGGAACTTGTCACAATCTTAAAGCATAGGAAGATCAGCATTGCATTCCTCCAGGAGACCAAGTGGAGGGGGAATAGGTCAAGGGCCCTGGGGGAGGGATACAAGCTGATATATGCAGGTAGTGAAGAGGGGTGAAATGGGGTGGGAATTATATTAAGTAGGGATTTGCAGCAGGGCATCACTTAATTTAAAAGAATCAGCAGTAGGCTGATTTTAGTTAATGTAGTTTGGCAGGGTATTGGGCTCCACCTCATAAGCGCATATGCCCCCCAAGCAGGTCTGGGTGACACCATAAAAACAGCTTTTTGAGATGATTTTGATGAGGTGGTGCAGTCAGTAGACAGCTCAATGAGACAGGGCAGGGGAAATGAGCAACTGATTATTGGGGGTGACTTTAACACACACACGTGGGTAATGTGGGTCTGGGATATGAGGATGTCCATGGGGGATGTGGGTATGGGATGATCAACCTTGAGGGGCAGAAGGTCCTTGACACAGCAAGAGCACATGGCCTTGCATTAGCCAATACATGGTTAAAGAAGTGGGAGAAGCATCTAATCACTTTCCAGTCACCACAGGGGAGGTCCCAAATAGACCTTTTCATGGTTAGGAAGCAGCACAGGGCAGAGATCCAAGACTGCTGGGCAATACCCAGTGAGGATTTCCAGAAGGAAAGCGGCCATAAGCTGCTTATGATAGACTTACTAATAAAGGGGAAAGGGAAGCAACATACCTGGAAGGGAGAATTGGTTGTTAGGTGGTGGAAACTTCCCACCAAGGCAGATGAATTCCAACAGGAGGTTCTCAGCCAGGTCAACTGGGACTGGGATGGACCAGCCAGTGCCATGTGGGACAGGGTTGCTAGAAAGATTAGGAAATGTGGTGAGGCACTGTTAGGTAAGGGTAGGGTAGGAGGAACATATCAGGGTAGGCAGACATGGTGGTGGAATGAGGAGGTAGAAGCTGCCATCAAACTTAAAAAGGTAGCCTTCCATAAATGGAGGGAATTAGGGGACCAGGTTTCCAAGACAGACTATATTCAGGCAAAGAAAAATGCCTGGAGGACCATTGTACTGGCCAAGTACCAGAAGTATGAGGCCTTATATGAAAAGTTGGGGACAAGGGAAGGAGATAATGCAGTTTTTAGACTGGCCAGAAACAGAGATAGAATTAGTAAGGATGTTACCAGGGCTATAACAGTCAAGGATACCAATGGCAGGGTCCTCTTCCAACCAGCTGAGGTAATTAAAAGGTGGGAGGAATACTACCACAGCCTCCTAAATACTGTTACCTGCTCAACAGTCACAGACAGCAGCCCCATCACTACCCTGGTAGTGGACAAGGTGAGTGAAGATGAAATAGTTGCAGCCCTTCAAAAAATGAAAGGCATGTTTGGCACACCTTGGGGACTACAGGCATTACATGGCTAGGGAAGGTTTTTAATAAGCTAGCAAATGGGGACAGGATGCCATCTGCATGGAGAGAAAGTTGGATAGTTCCACTGTACAAGGGCAAAGGTGATGCCCAGGACTGTGGAAACTATAGAGGCATAAAGCTAATGAGCCATTCTATGAAGCTGTGGGAGCGAGTAATAGAATGTCGCCTCAGAGACCAAACTCGAGTCCGGGGAAACCAATTCCGGTTTATGCCAGGTAGGTCCACCATGGAAAAAATCTTTATTCTACGCTAGATGATAGAGAAGCATAGAGCAGCAAGGAAGGATCTCCATGCAGTGTTTGTTGACCTGGAGAAGGCATATGATAGTGTTCCTAGACAGGTGTTATGGAGCGTTTTAAGGAAGAAGGGGGTTGATGAAGGCCATATTAGGATAGTGCGGGATATGTATGAGGGTGCCATTGCTAGGGTGAGGACAGCGTGGGGAAACACTGCAGGCTTCAACGTGCAGGTTGGTGTGCATCAAGGGTTAGCAATTAGCCCATATCTATTCACTCTGGTAATGGATGAGCTGCTGACGGGGATAGGGGATTGGGCCCCTCAGTGCCTAGTATTCGCTGACGATGTGGGAAAGCTTGAGGGGTCCAAGGAGGATGCACAAAAGGGCCTACAGGACATTAAGACAGCAATGGAAAGAGGGGGTCTCAAAGTAAACATGAATAAGACAGAGTACCTAGCTTTCAATTTTAGCGGTCAGGGGCAAGGGGGTGAGATCCGTTGTGAGGGGGAGGATATACCAGCAGTGCAACAGCTTCGTTACTTAGGATCAGTTTTCCAGAGCAATGGGGAGGTCGACTCAGACGTAACCAATAGGATTAATGCAGTATGGCTCAAGTGGAGGCAGGCTAGTGGAGTCCTGTGCGACCGCCGAGTCCCGATAATGTTGAAAGGCAAAGTGTACAGAACGGTCGTCAGGCCTGCCATGCTGTATGGCTCAGAGTGTTGGGTGGCTCGGAAGAACCATGAGAGGAGAATGCAAGTGGCTGAGATGCGTATGCTGCGCTACATGACTGGGGTGTCATGAACCGACAGAGTAAGAAATGATTATGTGAGAGGGAGCCTGGGGGTGGGAGACATTGCAGAGAAGATGAGGGAGAGGCGGTTGAGGTGGTATGGGCATGTGATGAGGAGAGAGGAGGAGGAGCTTATTAGATCCATTATGGGTGGGCATGTGGTTGGGGGCACCAGAGGTAGGGGAAGGCCAAAGCGGACGTGGGAGCAGGTGGTGGTGAAGGACATGGAGAAGTGTGGGGTGGAGGGGGACATTGTGGAGGATAGGAGGGAGTGGAGGATGAGAACCTGCAGACCCAACCCCGCCAGAGGCGGGAGAAGGGTGAGATGATGATGATGAGTAAAAACAATTATTATTATTATTTTATATGAGAAAAATAGTCTCGACACATGAGTTTTCAACAAGCGAGCTCGGTTGCGGTTGTGGTTGCTCGTATGTAGAGGTACTACTGCAAAAGTAATGTTAGAAACAAGCCCCCAGTAAGAGCATGTTCAGTTGACCCGCAGATTCGACCCTACCACAGGCAGAAAAACTGGATGATGATGATGATTGGGAGAAAACAGATTAATTACCAAAATAAAACTAACTTTACAGTGTGCATCGTCACCATTCTTTAAAAAAGCACGTAAGTTCAACAAAGAAAATTTACTGGAGAGAAGAAAAACTACTTATAACTGATACTGTTATCAGTAGGTAGGAATAACAAAATTGCCCTGCAGAGGGGCAGAGGTTGCTGACAGACTTACAAGGCCTGTCACCTTTTCCCACCTATGGCAGGGTCGGGTACCCATCTTGTCCCCCTGAATGGAAACAAGGGCAATATATTGGCCATTGTTTTTCCGCAGCCGGTTGCCGACCAAAGCTGCAACCCCTATGCTAATTTATCGTCAGTCTACTTTTCATTGTTTGGGGAATTACACCAATGCCAGGGGCGAACTCCTACTCCTATACCAACACGGGACCTCGGTTTTACTTCTTATCCGAAAGAAGGCACACTCGGGTCCTCTCACTTGCCCGGAAGAAGCCAACCCGCCTCGGTCCAGTATCAAACCTTAATCTACTGATGCATGGCATGCGTGCCAACCACTACACCATCGAGGCGTAGTGTTTAGCGAAACAGGGCGAAATCTTAGTGAAACAGGGTTTCCTTAGATTGTTTCACTAAGATTTCTTAATTACTAGGTAAACCAACAAAAATGGTACTCACGTGGCACTCATGGAGGTGTGGTGGATGAAGATGTTCACTATATCCACCATGGTTTGATTGTAGTCTGTTTTAGTATCGGTTATGTAAAACTCCAATTATTTAACACAAGAAATATTTTAATGGTAATTGAATATTAAATTGGAAATTGAAGTAAATTGAAATTGTAAATTGAACATTTAATTGAATGAACGAATGATGATAGGTTTGTGTAGGATGATTTATGGCCAGAGCTAATATTAACATGTCTGAGTTTATCCAAGTCTGCTGAGTAACTCTCAAAAAAACCGAATGAATAATTTGAAAATTATTGAAATCTAAGTTAGAATGATTTTGAATTTAAATTCAAAAGCATAGAATGAAGATAGAGATCACATGTAAGTCATGATGCATGTGCATGACGTCAGCATGGAGATCACTACACTACCCCCTTGCCAGAAATGAAGCTCACAGAAGAAGCGAAATGTACA
>JAAFCE010009058.1:8372429-8383453 GCA_013389805.1 Trigoniulus corallinus
ACAGTAGACGATACATTTTCACAAACATATTATTTCTCACTCTCTGCGGACTTTTGTTTTGTCCATCATCATCATCATCACCGTCATACCCGTATCCCACTTGCAGCAGGGTCGGGTCTGCAGGCTCCCTGAACATGTTCTGATTGCGGACACTCCATTCAGGCGTCTGGAACATGCAGGGATATTGGCTGGGTTGTCTGTGTGGGGATGCCGGTGTCACACGTGCGTCACACTCAATGTGTCCAGGGACACTTTGACACCAGCCTGTACCTAAAGTTAGTTTAATAATATCATCGTCATTTACGACATCATCCACCAGCAGTTCTTCTATATCATCACGGTTAAAAATGTTCAAAACACCTCCAAAATAAGTTTTAATTTTTTAGTATGTTCAGTGTAACTGCAGACCCGACCCTGCCACAGTCGGGATAAGCATATGATGATAATGGTATGATTGTTAAGTGTCCTGTAGAAGTGTGGAACCCTTATTATGTACGCTAATCTCTGACAGACTAAAACGTCTTTGACTGGCTAATACAATGGTTGGCGGATTTTATCAGTGTCATGGGCCTTACACTGACTATACTTGCTGAACAAGCATGTAGTATGCATATTTGGCGAAATTTTTTTTAACCAAATGCAAACTGCGTAACTTGGAAAGCGCATGATAAGAACCCGCATAAAAAGAAGGCCAACTGTACTCATTACTACCATATTTATCCTAATTATGATGATAATGGTATCATCAGCGCCCTCCAATAACCAGCGCACCTTTCAGCTGAAAAAACAATAAACAGTGCCCTCTAATAAACGGCACGCCGTTTATTTCAAAACTGTCTGGAAGTGATCGTGCAAGTTAACTTGCATTTATTACATGATTAACCCTTTAATGTTACACAGGGGTACTGGTATCAACATCATCACACCCTTATCCAGCCTGTGGCAGGGTTGGGTCCGTGGTCCATTGAACATGCTATGACTGGGAACACCCCAGTAAGGCGTCTGGAACCCACAGGAATATTGGCTGGTTGTTTGTGGGGGGATGCCGGCCTACCCCACTGTTCCAACACCACATTTAAAATCAAAATATAAATTTTGGTAGGTAAATCAATTCTTTGTCAGTTTTAATTTTGCATGGTATTTGACCTATTGCCCAATAACTATAAAGCAATAAAGAATCAGGCTCATGCCTGACAAGAGGTACTGGTGTACCCCAGGGTTTTTCTTCCTTCTCTCTGTTCTGTGGGTGACCCTGACACAATGTGATTCACAGTATTTTCACATGATAGGTTGAACTTCCTAATAAGTCACAGATGGGTGGTTAATTGCTTTTCATTATTCGAATAAGGATGGATGGGGTACTTCTGTACCCCTGTGTAGCAACTGTGAAAAGTTTAAATGGCCATCCGAAGTGTAGGAAATGCCATATGGAGTGCATAAAGAGCAAAAAATTCATTTGCTTTAGTCACCGCATTAAAATTGTTCAAATTGTTTATAATGATATTTTTTCTGTTTCTGAGCATTGCAAGCGGGGATGGCTAGGTGGTGCGGACTCCCTGTGCGTCCGACTTTCCTTGTGCTTTGCTCTTTTTCGGCAAATCATTAATTCACCATTGTTTTTTGGGGTAAAATTTGCCTTTTTCAAGGTGTGAACCCCAAACGTTCCTGTGCAATGTAGGTCCGTGGGTGTTGGGGGCTGGTTTTGGGCAGTGGGGAACATTTCGAGGTTTGGCTACATAAGCCTAACCTCGTGGCGTTCTTGCACTCATCTGCAACTGCGTTGGGGCCGGTCACAAATTACCGGCCAAATTTTCACAAAATTTTTAGTTAGTTCTGTAAGTTAGTTAATATTATAACATTGGTATTATTAATATTTATTCCTAATATTTATTAATATTTATTCCTAGTATTTATTAGTATTTATTCATAATATTTATTAATATTTATTCCTACTATTATTTATTTTAATTATTAGTTTCATAAAGTTACTATATAATACTGTCATTAATATTCCATATAGATTCCATATAGTTTGCAGACTTGATGCCAATTTTGAGAGGCATCCACCACCAGGGCAGGGGAAGTCCCCAGCACTGGCTGTCAACAGGGGTCCACACCTCGGCCCACAGTCAGCAGTAGTTTGCAATGCCATGGGGGCTGGGACCTCGGACTCCATGGCAGATAGCGTGACGAGTGTCCTCTGTGGGGTAGGCTGGCATCCCCCCACTGCAAGCATCGCCAACATTCCTGCGGGTTCAAGATGCCCAAATGGGGTGACCCCCAGTACAGTTTGGCAGATGTGTTATGTACAGTTTAGCAGATGAACATCACTTAAAAGACTTTGACTATGTAAATTTTACGTTTATGTCGTTTGCCCTAACTATCTATTCTGTTAACTAACTGCTGTATTCATAGATGCCACTTTGAACTGTTTTGTGTCATGTGACAGTACAGTTAAGAAAGACTGCTTTCAAAGTGATTGCCACAAATGGCAGGACGAACCACAAGGTAAATGGCAACTGTGGTGTTCACATGTTCATGGAACATACTCACCTTGCCATCCGCCTGGCACTTGCACGTAAAAGAACCCTCTCTACTATGCAACGGGTAGATGAGGCAAAAATTTCCAGGTGCAGTAGCTCGCCCCCTGGCGTCGGTAGCATTCCCCAACGAACACTAGACTGACGATAAATTACCTTAGGGGTGCAGCTTTGGCCGGCAACAGGCTGCAGAAAAAAAACTATGACCAATATATCACCCTGTGTCCATTCAGAGGGATAAAACGGGTACCCGACCCTGCCATAGGCGGAAAAATGGTTAGGAGTTGCTTTGCTTTTCATTATAAAAATAATGGATGCTCGCCCCCTGGCGTCGCTGGAAGTCCCCAAAAATGAACAGGAGACCTACGATAAATAAGCATAAGGGTTGCAGCTTTGGTCAGCAACCGGCTGCAGAAAAACTATGACCAATATATACTGCCCTTGTGTCCATTCAGAGGGACAAGATGGGTACCCGACCCTGCCATAGGTTGGAAAACGTTTAGGAGTTGCTTTATGTGTGGAAATACAGTTGTACAGAAAGGAAATAAATTTACAGCAGTACCTCTACATACAAGTAAATCAAGACACGAGCAAAAAATTCGTGGAGAAGTTGTTCCTACATGTGATCAGAAAATCTACATATGAGCTCGAGTCATCGTTAAAATGCTTCCTACACTTGCCAATTTTGTCAAGTTTTTTGCTGTGCATTACATACAGCCTGTACTATTTAATGATGGGGCCTAAGAAAGTATGAAAAGAAGAAGCACATGATCTCCCATTATCAGAAGCATAAAATCATTAAAAAGCATGAACGTTGTGTTAGAGTAGTGGCCATTGCTATCAAGCATAGTCGAAGTACATGTACTCTATGTAAAATTTTGAAACACAAGGACTCCCACCATGAGAATGACACTGGCCAAAGGGCTGGTGAATCACTATCATCATAATACCCTTATCCCGCCTATGGGAGGGTCGGGTCTGCAAGTTCTAATCCTCCACTCATGCTTATCCCCCACTAGGCTCCCATCCACCCCACACACAACCATGGCTCTCTGTACAACCTACACCACGTCCACTTTGTTCTACCCCTAATCCTGATGCCCCCAACCACCTGCTGTCCTAGGAGCAGTAGGTAAGTGATCCTTTGACTTTGCTTGTTATAAATTGCAGAAGCACAGTCAATAAAGTGGTTGAGTTCAATGCCCTTGCTGCCACATCAGATGCTGATATCATAATTGGCACTGAATCCTGGTTGAGGGGAGACGTCAAATCAGCAGAGATCCTCTCAGATAAGTTTGTAGATTCCAGAAAGGATAGGGAAGCAGGCAGAGGGGTGGAATCTTTATAGCCATAGATAAATCCCTGGAAAGCTATAGGGAATTGGGATATGAGGAAGATTGTGAAATGGTATGTTGCCATGTTGCAGGCTGTTGTGGTGGGAGGATTTATGTTGTTGGCTTCTATAGTCCATGAGGTGATGATCTACTCCCACTGATGAGACTGTCACAATCATTGGAGCACCTGCAGCAAAGGAAAAAGTTACCGCAAGTAATTCTTGATGGGGACTTCAATTTACCAGGGTTGGATTGGGGCAGTGTGCAGCCTAATTTAAGTTCCAGATTATCAGGAGTTCTGAATCTCTTTTTGGAGCAACTGTATTGCAATGGATTGGAACAGATTGTGACCATGCCTACACATGAGAAAGGAGGAATTTTAAATTTAGTATTTACAAATGTGCCCAGCTATATCAAAAATGTAGAGTGTATTGAGGGAATTAGTGACCATGCAGGGGTTATGGTGAAGAAAGTGAAAAGGTTACCTAGATAGGTGGCACCCGACAAGGGGTGGCATACCAATATAATAAGGCCAATTGGGAATATTTTAAATCATTATCTAGAATATGAGTTAAATGACTTTTATACCATTGCTGATACCTATGGTGTTGAGGAATCTTGGCAGAGATTCCTAGCCCTGTTAGAGGCAGGCACAAAACTACCTGTCCCCACTAAGACTATAAGGAATAATACTTTTCCAGAGGTGAGGGTAGCTTTGCAGAACCAGCAAAGGGCTATGAATGCACTTAGGAGAGGGAGGGATGTCAATAGTGAGGTAGTTTATAAGGGAGTCCACAAAGTGGTTAAAGTGTTTATGAAGAAACACGTCAACTCGTCACTCCTTTTTGGCCATTTCAAGACTGTGTGGTATCTATCGCCATATTCACCTTACATGACACCTTTTTCAATATTTGGTTGTGCCTAAAATAAGGCATGCTATAAGTTGTTGGTCTGCCTGTGCCTATTGCAAGTTTTTATAACTGGTTTACTACTTTTGTTTCCACTACCTCCCCCTCTAACTTTTCAAATCTTAATTTTAATAGTGTCATAGCCTATCGTCGTTTAATACTTATTCATAATTTGTTTCATGGATTAAATGATTCTCCTGAGTTGTTAAGTCTTTTGACCCCCCCCCAGAAATAGTCAAATGGTCTCTCCTTTTCCCTACATGGCATGCTCTCTTGATCCAGTGGATTTAGCCCAAATCACCTTTTATAACGACTTGCTACTTCCTTTTCACGCCTATAAAACTAAACTCCGACTAATTCTTCCTACCATTTTATACCTTCTCTGATACTATGACTTTAGTACCTGGTCTATTTAGCCATATGAGCCCTATGAGGCTGCAGCCCTGGTGGAGGTGTAAATTGTGTAAATAGTGTTATAGCACTGCATTGCCTTGTCATCACTAAGGTGGTTCTAATTTCTGATCATTATTATTGTACTTGTTACTTAATTGATGTCATGTGTATATTGTAATATCATTATCATCTGGTGATGCTGTAATTTCCCATCCCTTTCCTACTCCCATACCTCATTCCTTTGTCAGTCGCCTCTGCTGTGCTACTTGCCTGTTTGGCGACTTTATAATAAATTACAGTATTATTATTAAGTAAAAAATATTATAATTAAGTAAAAACAATTGAGAGGCCGCTAAGTGGCGTATGTGGGCGAACGTGGCTGTATTTGTGCAGTAACGATTTTTGGCTGTATTTGCAGGATTTAAATCAACAAAATAAAAACATCCGCCTTTACCAGGGTGATAGACACGTGGTTCTGGTGGCAGGTAGGGCTCTGTGTGCGTGGGTGTTTTTTTTCGTGCGGGAGGGCGGTTGTGTGGTTGTGGCTGATAAGCCTAACCACGTGGCATCTTCCTGCCGGTAAAGTCTGCTGTAGCGCAGCCTGTCGTCTGCTCAGGCAGTTGGCACGTGGTGCTGGCAGTGGGGCATCAATGGTGGACAGCTGGTTATTTATTTTATAGTATATTATTATTATTTTAGATTAAAGAAAAAAAAGGTTATTATTAGTATTATTGTTGTTGTTGTTGGTGCTGCTGTTGTTGTTGGTAGGGCTGTTGTTGTTGTTGTTGGTGCTGCTGTTGTTGTTGGTAGGGCTGTTGTTGTTGTTGGTGCTGTTGTTGTTGTTGTTGGTGCTGTTGTTGTTGTTGGTGGTGGTGCTGTTGTTGTTGTTGGTGCTGTTGTGGTTGTTTGTGCTGTTGTTGTTGGTGGTGCTGTTGTTGTTGTTGGTGCTGTTGTTGTTGGTGCTGTTGTTGTTGGAGCTGTAAATGGTTATGTTGCATGCTGGGGGCATGCAGTGCTAGGACGGCATACCTTGGGCATATAGTGTGGGTGGTGATTTGTCAGGTGAGTGTCAGACCTCCACTCACTTGGCAATGCTTCAACATTTAATGAGTGTCTCCTGTGGGGTTGGATGGCACCCCCCATAGGTAGCCCTGCCACTGTTACTACAGGTTCTAGGCGTCTGACTGGGGTGCCCCCAGTCAGAGCTGTCACATCACATAAGGGGGCTAAACTGAGACTAGGGATGTGGAATATGGGGACCCTCTCTGGGAAAACTGGGGAACTTGTCACAATCTTAAAGCATAGGAAGATCAGCATTGCATTCCTCCAGGAGACCAAGTGGAGTGGGAATAGGTCAAGGGCCCTGGGGGAGGGATACAAGCTGATATATGCAGGTAGTGAAGAGGGGCAAAATGGTGTGGGAATTATATTAAGTAGGGATTTGCAGCAGGGGATCACTTCAGTTAGGAGAATCAGCAGTAGGCTGATTTTAGTTAATGTAGTTTGGCAGGGTATTGGGCTCCACCTCATAAGCGCATATGCCCCCAAGCAGGTCTGGGTGACACCATAAAAACAGCTTTTTGGGATGATTTTGATGAGGTGGTGCAGTCAGTAGACAGCTCAATGAGACAGGGCAGGGGAAATGAGCAACTGATTATTGGAGGGTGACTTTAATGCACACGTGGGTAATGAGGGTCTGGGATATGAGGATGTCCATGGGGGATGTGGGTATGGGATGATCAAACTTAAGGGGCAGAAGGTCCTTGACACAGCAAGAGCACATGGCCTTGCATTAGCCAATACATGGTTCAAGAAGTGGGAGAAGCATCTAATCACTTTCCAGTCACCACAGGGGAGGTCCCAAATAGACTTTTTCATGGTTAGGAAGCAGCCTAGGGCAGAGATCCAAGACTGCTGGGCACTACCCAGTGAGGATTTCCAGAAGGAAAGCGGCCATAAGCTGCCATAAGCAACATACCTGGAAGGGAGAATTGGTTGTTAGGTGGTGGAAACTTCCCACCAAGGCAGATGAATTCTGACAGGAGGTTCTCAGCCAGGTCAACTGGGACTGGGATGGACCAGCTAGTGCCATGTGGGACAGGGTTGCTAGGAAGATTAGGAAATGTGGTGAGGCACTGTTAGGTAATGGTAGGGTAGGAGGAACATATCAGGGTAGGCAAACATGGTAGTGGAATGAGGAGGTAGAAGCTGCCATCAAACTTAAGAAGGTAGCCTTCCATAAATGGAGGGAATTAGGGGACCAGGTTTCCAAGACAGACTATATTCAGGCAAAGAAAAATGCCAGGAAGACCATTGCACTGGCCAAGTACCAGAAGTATGAGGCCTTATATGAAAAGTTGGGGACAAGGGAGGAGAGAATGCAGTTTTTAGACTGGTCAGAAACAGAGATAGAACTAGTAAGGATGTTACCAGGGCTATAACAGTCAAGGATACCAATGGCAGGGTCCTCTTCCAACCAGCTGAGGTAATTAAAAGGTGGGAGGAATACTACCACAGCCTGCTAAATACTGTTACCTGCTCAACAGTCACAGACAGAAGCCCAATCACTACCCTGTTAGTGGACAAGGTGAGTGAAGATGAAATAGTTGCAGCCCTTCAAAAAATGAAAGGTCACAAAGCAGTAGGCCCACATAAGATCCCCGTTGATGTTTGGCACACCTTGGGGACTACAGGCATTACATGGCTAGGGAGCCTTTTTAATATGCTAGCAAATGGGGACAGCATGCCATCTGCATGGAGAGAAAGTTAATTAGTTCCACTGTACAAGGGCAAAGGTGATGCCCAGGACTGTGGAAACTATAGAGGCATAAAGCTAATGAGCAATTCTATGAAGCTGTGGGAGCGAGTAATAGAATGTTGCCTCAGAGACCAAACTCGAGTCTGGGGAAACCAATTCGGGTTTATGCCAGGTAGGTCCACCATGGAATCAATCTTTATTCTACGCCAGATGATAGAGAAGCATAGAGCAGCAAGGAAGGATCTCCATGCAGTATTTGTTGACCTGGAGAAGGCGTATGATAGTGTCCCTAGACAGGTGTTATGGAGCTTTTTAAGGAAGAAGGGGGTTGATGAAGGCCATATTAGGATAGTGCAGGATATGTATGAGGGTGCCATTGCTAGGGTGAGGACAGCGTGGGGAAACACTGCAGGCTTCAACGTGCAGGTTGGTGTGCATCAAGGGTCAGCACTTAGCCTATATCTATTCACTCTGGTAATGGATGAGCTGCTGACTGGGATAGGGGATTGTGCCCCTCAGTGCCTAGTATTCGCTGATGATGTGGGAAAGCTTGAGGGGTCCAAGGAGGATGCACAAAAGGGCCTACAAGACATTAAGAAAGCAATGGAAAGAGGGGGTCTCAAAGTAAACATGAATAAGACAGAGTACCTAGCTTTCAATTTTAGCTGTCAGGGGCAAGGGGGTGAGATCCGTTGTGAGGGGGAGGATATACCAGCAGTGCAACAGTTTCGTTACTTAGGATCAGTTTTCCAGAGCAATGGGGAGATCGAGTCAGACGTAACCAATATTATTAATGCAGGATGGCTGAAGTGGAGGCAGGCTAGTGGAGTCCTGTGCGACCGCCAGGTCCTGATAAAGTTGAAAGGCAAAGTGTACAGAACGGTCGTCAGGCCTGCCATGCTGTATGGCTCAGAGTGTTGGGCGGCTCGGAAGAACCATGAAAGGAGAATGCAAGTGGCTGAGATGCATATGCTGCGCTACATGACTTGGGTGTCACGAGCCGACAGAGTAAGAAATGATTATGTTAGAGGGAGCCTGGGGGTGGGAGACATTGCAGAGAAGATGAGGGAGAGGCGGTTGAGGTGGTATGGGCATGTGATGAGGAGAGAGGAGGAGGTGCTTATTAGATCCATTATGGGTGGGCATGTGGTTGGGGGCACCAGAGGTAGGGGAAGGCCAAAGTGGACGTGGGAGCAGGTGGTGCTGAAGGACATGGAGAAGTGTGGGGTGGAGGGGGACATTGTGGGGGATAGGACGGAGTGGAGGATGAGAACCTGCAGACCCGACCCCGCCACAGGCGGGAGAAGGGTGAGATGATGATGATGATAAGTAAAAACAATTATTATTATTATTTTATATGAGAAAAATAGTCTCGACATATGAGTTTTCAACAAGCGATCTCGGTTGTGGAACGGATTAAACTCGTATGTAGAGGTACTACTGTAAAAGTAATGTTAGAAACAAGCCCACAGTCAGAGCATGTTCAGTTGACCCGCAGATTCGACCCTGCCACAGGCGGAAAAACTGAATGATGATGATAATTGGGAGAAAACAGATTAATTACCAAAATAAAACTAATTTTACAGTGAGCATCGTCACCTTTCTTTAAAAAAGCACGTAAGTTCAACAAAGAAAATTTACTGGAGAGAATTAAAACTACTTATAACTGATACTGTTATCAGTAGGTAGGAATAACAAAATTGCCCTGCAGAGGGGCAGAGGTTGCTGACAGACTTACAAGGCCTGTCACCTTTTCCCACCTATGGCAGGGTCGGGTACCCATCTTGTCCCCCTGAATGGAAACAAGGGCAATATATTGGCCATTGTTTTTCCGCAGCCGGTGGCCGACCAAAGCTGCAACTCCTATGCTAATTTATCGTCAGTCTACTTTTCATTGTTTGTGGAATTACACCGATGCCAGGGGCGAACTCCTACTCCTATACCAACACGGGACCTCGGTTTTACTTCTTATCCGAAAGAAGGCACACTCGGGGCCTCTCACTCGCCCGAAAGAAGCCAACCCGCCTCGGTCCAGTATCGAACCTTAATCTACTGATGCATGGCGAGCGTGCCAACCACTACACCATCGAGGCGTAGTGTTTAGCGAAACAGGGCGAAATCTTAGTGAAACAGGGTTTCCTTAGATTGTTTCACTAAGATTTCTTAATTACTAGGTAAACCAACAAAAATGGTACTCACGTGGCACTCATGGAGGCAGAGAGGGGAAGGAAGAAGATTACTCCTTTATTGGGACTCTACTGCACCCACGTGTGATGAGCGAACTGGGTTGCTGCGCACAGGGTTTTGTACGCTCCATGCGCACGTGTAATACATAAACGAAGTACTGTTCGTGAAACGAAGCAAAATTTGTTAACAAATGGTGTTCGTAGACCGAGACGTTCGTAATACGAGGTTGCACTGTATTCATAATATAGCCAAAAGGAATATTGTGGGATCATCGGAAAACTCAACTAAACCCTTCAAGTTAATGAAACAATGTGCATTTCAACATTGTCATTTCCAGTTTGTATTAATTCTAATTCAATACACTGCCAGCAGCCCTGATAGGCCAAATTGGCAGTGGAGAGTATGACGCCCATTCCATTCGTGCAGCCAAGTTGCGTTGGACACACCAGTTCCCGTTAGATCACTGAAGTTAAGCAGCGCAAGCCCACCTCAATACTAACTTGTGTGGTTGGTAAGAACGTTGGGTGCTGCAAGTTAACCCTCTCCTTCGTCCTTTCACCTACCTCCTCATCTCCCATGGGCAGCCTCCTAAGGGTTCGTCCTGTTATGGCTGCCTGGCTTACTCCCCAACCCACGAAACTAATCCAGTAAGAATATTACAGAGTGTATTTTCCTATGCTATAATAAAAATAACCAATTGAACCCCCCCACACCCCCCCTCCAAGGAACCTGAAGTATAGCATGTATTCTGTGAAATAATATTGCATACCTGGTATAATGGCATCTTCTTGCAGAAACTCTCTTGCCCTATTCTCACTGAGAGAATTCCATTGCCAAATTACTCTTGGTAGAAAAGACCAGTAATACAAGTCTGTTTGGACCCCGACCTCCTTCAGTTTGAAAA
>JAAFCE010009058.1:8391069-8477924 GCA_013389805.1 Trigoniulus corallinus
TTGTCTGTTGGATTGTGATAAATCCAACTTTCCTAAAACATGTCAACATTGTTTCTGGTTGAATTTTTGTCAAGCAGAGTTATCCAAAGGACAGGACCCAGAGCATTAATGGATGCAGCAAATGAAACTGCTTCCACAGGCTGGTGACATGTTTTACCAATAACCCACTCCAGGAGCTGGGCTTAGTAAAACACTTTGAATGATTTGATAACACCTTGGTCAAGAGGTTGGATCCTTGAGTTGCATTTGGAAGAAGAAAGTTAAGTGTCAAATTTGTCAAGTGACTGACTTGCAGTTCATCAGGGTAGTTGTCTACTGTTAGTAGGATAGATCATTTCTTCTTCATTTCTTGATCCACACCCCTTACCTGTTCTTCAAACAGGGCAGCAGTCATCCATGCACATTTGTTTGATCTCCTTGTTACAGGATGGTCTTCAATTTCTTAAATGCACATGAATTTGCTGACTTACCAATCACTCATTTCTTTAGCTTTCCCCAAGAAGAGCTAGTGCTAAGCAATCCAGTGAAATGTTCCTTGGATACTCTTTCAATCTTGTATTTGTCACCCTTAACAAGGCTCTTGTGAAGCCCAAGGGATGACAAGGTGTCAACTTATGGAGGTTAAATCAATATTATGTGTCACAGTCATAGTGGTCAACATACAACTTATAGAGGTGGTCAACATGGGGAGGTTGGTCATCCATTAATTAATGTGGTGCACATCCATTCTGTGAAAATTTGGTCAACTTAGGGAGGTGGTCAACATATAGGGGTGGTCAACTTTGGAGGTTCTACTGTAGTTTCATTTTGAGACATTTAATGCTTTTTTATTTTTCAAAATAAATAATTTTATTCATTTTATTATTATATAACTTATCGTACTCATTTTGATTATCCTGGAATAGAGCTTTTACATTGTTCTCTCACAATTCAAACTATTCGAACATATATTCGGATATTCGAATAGTTTGAAATTTATTATTAGATATTCGGATAGTTGATGAAGCCGAATATTTGGAAACTCTACTACCCAGTCAATTTGTCTAAGTGTTCATTTCAGGTGCCCTCAGTGTTTAGAATAACACCAAGGTGCTGATGGGTCTCAACCCTATTAACCCTAACACCACCTATGGAATAAGTAAAATCAACTTGCTTTCTAGACCAGATCTCCTTAGATCTCCAGCCGCCACCACATATTCATGTCTCTCTGTACATTCCGTTCCTGACTACTTTGCTGTTCATCACTTTTGCTTCCAATAACCAAATGGCTTCTTTCAGGTAAGAAAGATTCTGAGTATGCAGATATGAATTAATTAATGCCATGGCTCCGTGTGGTGTGCAATGTTTATTTGCCCATAGATGAACTTGTGCATTTCCACCCCTTGTGCACTTGCAAATGCCATTTTCAAGTATACTTGTACATCCCTATCACCCTCACCTTCCTAGCACTGTTCTAGCTAGGAACCCCTTCACAAATCCCTGCATCTGCTTCCCAATCAACTGGTGTCTTTTTGGGATATTATTACTACTTCCAACCCAGCATTTATGCTGTCCAATCAAGAGAGGCCTGCTTTTTGTGAGCTTGATGTCCAAGTCCTTCCTGTACTGAAACAGCCTTCTGTTTATCCGGGTTGCCTTCACCCTCTCCAACTTGTTCACATTTGTGGGGACTGTGCACACTCTGATAGTTACCATTCTTCTCTCCTCTCTATACAACCTGTAATAAGATCTGTCATTGCGTCCCACATAACTGCAAGATTATTTTTCTGCCAGCTCCATTGCTCCAAAGCTGATGCCATCAGACACTCCATCTTCTTCCCTCTAAGTATTTCCTTTAGACGGTCATTCTAGTCCCTGACATTGATACTACTGTCGCCTTATCCCTCTCCCTGCCATTTACAGTTAGTTGGTTCAACCCATCTGTACCAGCACTATTTCCCAGGATTGGGAGTGGCCTGCCCATATAACCTTTTTCCTGTCCTGTTTCTCCTTTTCCATTCATTCTCTTCCTCTCTGTCTCCCTCTCCATCACCATTGTTCCAGCTGTCATATCCGCAGCTTCACCATTCACATGTAGTGCCCCAGTTTCTCCATCCTTCTCTTTAGCCTTCATCATGCTCTCTAATCCCCTATCTGCTCCTCAATCTCTACCAGTTGCAAGGGACAGCAGATGACCTTTGTTCTGTTTGTTGTTGGCTTCATTATCTGCCTACCGTGATGCTGCTAGTGAGTGACCACTTAATGGAACAAATGAAGCATCTGCAATGACTGTCCATATGCACCCCCTCCTTGAATCCCATCTACATGTCCATCCCACATTCCGTGAGGTAAAAGATGCTGGTGCAGTCCTTGTGGAACCCTCTCAGGCAACACACACCAAATCATCTCTCCCTCCTCTTGGCCCTCAAATTTGCAGTTCTTTCAGTACACCGAGGCATCACCTCCTCCGTAGTGGCACCCGCCTGCATTGTTGACTCAGAAGTCCAGCTCCCGCCGACCCTGACAGCGGATCTATAACTGCAGCTATTTCCCCCACTTTCACGCCCTCAAAACTAAAGTATTGAACTTTGATGAAGTATGTAGTTCACTTTAGCCGTCAGTTTTAACAGTTTGAATTAAAGCTTCTTGGAATCTAATGTTCTGAAGACAATCTGAGCTTTCTTTATACAGTAAATACATGGGAAAGTATTGTGGTTTGTTGCCATTCATACTGCTGTCCTTTCAGTGCTCCAGAAAGCATGCATATCCTTCTCATTAGACAACGGAGACTTTTCAACGACTAAAGGCCGCCACACACAATCAGTTTGGTGGAAAGGCATGAATTGCCCACACACGATCAGTTTGGTGTGTCACGTTCTTATGTTCCTTTTGTGTTGAAATCGATATGTTCAGTTTGGTGGGAAAGTATGAATTGCCCACACACGATCAGTTTGGTGGGAAGGTATGAATTGCCCACACAAGATCAGTTTGGTGTGTCACGTTCTTATGTTCCTTTTCGTTAAACGTCATATGACGTCATTTGATTGTCCACATCAACCAGTCATTCTGCCGTTGCCGTTGTGTAATTTTTAAAAGATGACGTTCTATCCATGTTTGGGCATTCGCAGAACCTCTATGAGCAAACCTTACACACGCTCTCTTCTAACTGACGTCAGTTCGATGTGACACACCGATGTGATAGTATCTGTTCATACCGTCAGTTAAAATTTTTGGTGTGAGCACGCGCTTTTTTACACACACGTCAATTTGGTGTATCTTTTCGGTGTGTTCACACCTGTATGTGGGGGCCTTAAGAAGCTTCGGGGTTACATGAACAACAGGATACAAGCTATGGAAAGAAGTAGGTTGAAAAGCCTGAGTTTTACAGAGGCATCGCGTTGATTACATCGTTCATAAGGAATTGCAATTCAAAACGATATCCACCTGACATGACAGTCAGCAACATCTGTCATTGTCATTGCAATAAAGAGAGACGTCAATTTCACTAATGTGAACGTCATGCTTCTCAGGTCTTTATTATTTATAATATTAGTTTTTGTTGCGTGTGAATGGGCATTTCATACACCCACAAAATACCTCAACTGTTATTTATTTGATGATGGCAGATGCACTTCAGTGCTAGATGGAGCGTTGGAGTTAAAAGGCAATTTTGAAATTTTAGCTCGAGCTAATTAGCCCACCATTTTTTTATCTACTCCTAAAGTGGAAACTTACCTTATGTTCTTGTTATAGCTTTGGTATAAACAATAATCGAAATCAGTAAGTGAATGTCAGAAAAATATTTTGAACAGACATTTATTGTTTTAGAGGCGAAGGGCAGTGATTAATAGTGGTAAACACAACACTCTTACACTTTCACGACGAAACGTCTAGAGATTGTAGTATTCATAGGTGTTATTGTCAGGGGAAAGCATATGTAGCAGGTGCCCCTCTTCCTCCATAAATCGCCATAAGGTGATTCTTGACTGGTTTTCCCCCTGCTAGCACACTGCTACCTGACAGTTTCAACGTTTGGGGTCATGGTGATGCAGTGGGTCCTCCAGAAAGGCTTCTCTAGAATGGATCTGCCTATTTCTGGAAATAGGTTAATTAAATTCCATGAATTTTTTTTTGTTATTTCTCTTTACAATGTGCCCCATGGAGCCATTTGATATATTGAGAAACAACGGTAAATTCCTTTTTTGGGATGAGAAAAAATATGACCATAAATGGACTAAGGGAAAAATAGGGGAATACAGAAGATATAATACGGAGATTAGGAACCAGGATATCTTTGAAACATTCAAAGATAGGCCATTAGTTCAACAAAATATCTAGGTGTAGGAGCTCACCCTCTTGGCGTTGGTGGGAATAGTGCTCCAACGAAGAGCTAATGGGCCTACGATAATAAGCGGAGGGGTTGCAGGATTATGTTGGCATCTGGCTACCTAAAATCATGTGTTCCAGTGGGGTGAAATATGGGCATCCGATCCTGTCATAGGTGGGTAAAGGATTAGTTGTAGTTAATGTTTAGTCGGAAGGAGATCATTGACGCAAATAAGTTAAAATTCAGGAGGGGATTGTCAAAAATATGATGATTTGGAACCCTGAATGTGACCAATCGCATAAGTTTACATAGGGCAAATGGTCCTTGGAGTGAAGTTGTAAGTGATCAGTGATCGTTAGTATTATTGGCTGGAATATCGTGTTTCCATTCTTTACATTTAGATTTGGTGTTCCACCAGTCGTCAATATCTTCATATATTTTGGATGAAATCGTTGGATTCAGAAGTTGAAGACATAAATCACAGGTGAATAGTTGTGCCCTGAAAACCTGAACACTGTAACCACGTTTCCAATCAAAATATTTGTTGTACTCTTGTGGATTCTGATTAAGGTATAACAAATGCTTTGCCAGATCTTCTGGTGTTTTAAACTTCAGAGCATCGATATAAGAGGATGGTGGAACATAAAGTTCGTAGTCTGCACCTCCAAAAACAACTGGTACCACATCGTATGTCATGACGTTGAATAATTTCTCAGTGACGTAGTCTTGACAAATAATGTTTTCGAAAGCCAAATAAAACTTGTATTCTCTTGTAAGCTGACGATAGCACTGTTCGCCCTGATGCGGGGTACATTTCAGTGTCCCACAGTCTCCAAAAATATCCACCTTAATGTATTTTTGCATTTCTCGAACGTAATTCTCACGACCACCTTCTGTTGAACAATGACTTACAAACCAAGCAACTAATTTACTTTTATTTCTACTATAGTCGTGGTTCAGTGGTATGGTTTGATTTGGTGTCAGTAGTAATTTTCCAAAATGGGCATAGACGTCAGAATCGCGCCTGTATGTCATGGTCCAGTTGAAAAGTCCGTTTAGCTTTGCAACCTTCTTAGAGACAGTCCTCATGGTAGGTGGTTCCAGATTGAAGAAAACCCATCTCTGATGTTCATATCTGTAAGGTGGCAGCTGATTTCTAATGTCTTCTACTTCCAAATTCACATCTTTAGCATACACATTGAAAAGGACAGCGTCACTGACGTTCAACTTTTCTTTATCAATCGTATAATGGCATGGCAGATTTGGGCAAGTGTCTTTAATCATATCATTGTTAAACCACCAGAACCAATGTTCAGGGGTGCCGTATATTGGACTCCAGAAGAGGACAGTCACATTAGGGCGAGAATTTGGAGGGAGTTTGTAAAGTAAGTCGGTGGATTTTGATGCATAAATTATGGTATCCAAAGAGCTGTTTCCAGCAGCAATTGTTAGTAAAGAAATGAGCAACGGCAGAATTGGTTGGAAGACATTGACTCTCTGAAAAATGGTAGTAAGTATAAATATGAAGTCGGTAACACCATTATCTTGCTAATTGTGATGTTAAATCTATAAGCAGTGTCGATAAGACCAAATCGACCCATTTCTTTCAAAGGGCACCGAAGACGTTTTAAATGAGTAACCTACATGTATTCTTTTACCAGACGCCCACAGTAATATTAAGAAACAATTGTAACCACCAATTCTAGTTTTATCTGCCGTTAGATCCTCACGGATGTTCCTAGGCATGCGCATTTTTACTTTTCTGAATAAAATGTACCACTTTTGTACCAGTACTGATCCATAGGACGTGGCCGGCTTAACCGAAACCTAGGGTTTCCCTTGGAGCTTCACTACAGGGCGGATCCAGAGGGAGGAGCAATGCAGCAATTGCTCCCCCCTAGTGCTTCAATGGAGCACAACTCATGAGGCATTTGTGAATTACTAGCGCAATTTCTATACTACCAGTCCAACAGTTGCACTTCAGTGTGTAGTTGGCTAAACCACTGAAGGTAAGGCATTGTCTAAGGGGCCAGTAGGGGGCATATTGTAATTGCTAGCTAAATTTAAACGTGGGGCGCACTTTTTTAAGTGCTTCTCTGGATCCACCACTGCTTCACTAGGATCGCCGTTTGCCTGTTTTTCGCTTCACTCGCCCTATACCGAGCTTATTTGCCACATCCCAGTCTCTTTCCACAATATTGAGAGGGGAGAATGTTTGAAAAACATGTCACATAACTCTTGGTCTCTGATATTCAGGATAAGAGAGAACCAGCATAAAATGTAAGGTCTATTTCTATCCTTGCATGTCATAAAACTACTAAAAGCGTTGGGATTTCACGTCGGCTGCCAACCGTGAAAAACTGTCGTCCACGAGTTCCCCTCGTAAATTCTGTTTCCATTTGTGCTGGAAGTTCCTATCTCCGTCTTCCCCAGACTGCTTTCTTTTTCCGAATTTATGGGTCTTCGATGATGCCCTAAGCAGGGATATGTTGAAAAAGATTGTATATATAAATGAACTTACCTTTGTGTTCATTTTGACTGTGAAGAACCTGAAGCCGATTATTTCATCTACATTCTATAAGAATTTAAAGGTGAGTACAGCTTATTTAATGCTGCCAGGCCACGCCTTTTGACAGTCTCGAGTGCCATAATGACGTTAACTGCATAATGTGAATGATGTTTACGAACTAGTTTTACCCAAATTTCACAATATGATGAATGGCATTTGAAAGTTACATGTTCGAGTGTAACAACTTAACGGTTATCAACTTTGTATTTCTTTTTTTTTTACAGTCAGCAAATGCGTGTCATTCTCCGTGTCCCAAGTAGTTTACTTGCTTCGTGAATGGTTACTCAAGGATTTCCCTTATCTTGGCAGAGGGGTTTCTTGCCTACAGGAAAAAAAGTGTCATTTGCACCTTTGTTAGACTGACAAAACGGAGTTAATTAATGTGTCAATAATTGTCACTGAATCAGGTTTCATGGATATTCACCTTTTCCTTCTGGTTTAGTCAGGGGCGGATCCAGTGGCAGATCAGGTGTGTAGCACTTCAAAAAAAAGCGCTCCCCAAAGAATCCCTTACTACAGGGGTGCCAAACTGGCGGCCCGCGAGCGGCATGCTGCACTTCAAGCCTAGAGTTGCGGCCCTCACATTAACATATGCGGTCTGCTACTCAGAGGCGTAGCGAAAGGGGGACTGTTGCCTCGGGTGCAGTTACAAAGGGGCACCATATGTCATACGTCGATTACAACTATTATTACTGGATTAGTTTCGTGGGTTGGGGAGTAAGCCAGGCAGCCATAACAGGACGAACCCTTAGGAAGCTGCCCGCGGGAGATGAGGAGGTAGGTGAAAGGACGAAGGAGAGGGTTAATTTGCAGCACCCATCGTTCTTTACCAACCACCCAAGTTGGTATTGACGTGGGCTTGCGCTGCTTAACTTCAGTGATCTAACGGGAACTGGTGTGTCCAACGCAACTTGGCTGCACTTGGCTCAACATTAAATACTATTTCTGTAGCTTTTAAACCTGTGATTACTTTAAGCGAGTCCTTCCACTCCATTCCAGCCTTTCCATTCTCTTCCACTCCTTATGTGAGCCCTTCCACCTAAGCGAGAAACAGATGACATGAATAAAAGATGAAAATGATAAGAAAGGAAAGACGAAGATGGCGACGCGACGACGGTGCCAGATGAAGGTATTTTTGTGGGCTCTTGGCGGAAAGATTAGTAGGGGCTCACACATCCTAAATCTTAACTTTTACACAACAGGTACCCGTGTTTAACCCATATGTCCATACCCGGGTATATGTCCCCATACCTTTGTTGTCGACGGGCACTAAAATACCAACAATCAATCAGCAGCCCGTTATGACTGCTTGACCGACTCCCCAACCGATTGATGTAACATACTAACATCATGCAGCTTTGTTACCAGCTCACTTGCTCACCATTATTATTCTGGCCTTCCCAGTTGAAAGCTAAATAATCTCTCTAGACCAGTGTTTTTCAACCAGGGTTCCACGGAACATAAGGGTTCCGTGAGGTCCGCCCAAGGGTTCCGCCAATGGCAAGGTAAAATATAAAAATAACAATGAAAACACAAGAAACGAGAACTTTTGTCAGTCAAAGATGAACTTTAGGTATCTCTCTCAAACATTAGGCCACGAATTCAACTGCTTATGCTAACACACACCTGTATCAATTTATTGCTTTTTTTCTGTCACTGTATGGGGTTCCGCAAAAGGTCTAAATGTTCCAAAGGGTTCCGCGAGAGGTCTAAGTGCTCAAAAGGGTTCCGTTTCAATAAAAAGGTTGAAAAACACTGCGCTAGACGATGGACAATGAGGGTTCATATAAAATTTATATGGCATCTCCGTTTCAAGAAATCAGAGGTGATTATGTTGGATGCAAAACACCTTATGAATACTTGTGTTGCAAATTGCAATGCACAGGATTGATTAGTAATATTGACTTTTAGCACTTTCAGGCTTCCAATTATCATAAAAAACAAAAAAGTTCCCAGCTTTAAGAAAAAAACATTAGTTATTCAATAAATTCCGTAGGTGGGTACCCGGGTACCCTGGTTGTTGAATAACGTAGTGAAAGTTGGTTGTCGACATAAGGGTTAACGAGAAATGGTATGTCCAATGCAATAAACCAATTCCATGGCCCACCCAGCATTTACGAGAGCATCATCATCATCCCGCCTGCGGCAGGGTCGGGCCTGCGGGTTCTAGCTCTTAACCCCGCCTATCTCCCACCACGTTCCCGTCCACCCTACACACTACCATATCCTTAGTACAACCGCCTCCCACGCCTGCTTCGGTCGCCCCTGGCCCCGATTGCTTCCGACCACCTGCATTCCTGAAATGGTCCTAACGAGCTCCAATTCTTCCACATTTTTTTCAGCGATCCCCACCACCCCCAGACTACCGCTAATTCCTAATTCTATCAGCCACTCATGTACTGCAGCTTTCACATCTTAGCTACTTGCATTCTATTGACGTGGCTCTTCCTCACTACCCACCACCTGTGGTGTACCAAGGGGTCTGCGGGGGAGCGCGGACCACACCGTGTGACACTATTGGAAAGTCTCAGGTCCATCCTCTTCCTACAACACTAATTGAATTTTAGTTTCAGTTAATGCGAATTTTGTATGGGATACAGTCCAGCTAGTGGATTCACATAGACTGGTTTGATTCGTTGGTGTTTTAGGGCCCTTCAGCTACAAGGTCAATAGAGCTCCGTCCACTGCATAGTTCTAATGCTGCACAGACTAGAGACTGCACAGCCACTACACTAATGGGACTATTTTTGGGTATTGGCACACTGCCATAAGCCTTCTCCTAGTCAATGAAGAATGCTAATGACACCATTCTATGACAGATAGTTTGGGAGGTATTAAGAAATCGGGCTAGAAGAAGGGTTTATTCAAATAGTTCATGGTATGTATGATGGTTCCATAGCCACGGTAGGGACACCTTGGGGAAATACTGGAGCTTCCCAGTGAAGGTGAGGGTGCACCATGGTTAAGCATTCTACCTGCTCGTTCTGGTTATGGGCGAGCATTCTGGTTTAGCCCCCGAATTCATGGTATTTGCTGACGATATTGCAAATCTTAGTGTTTCCAGAGAATAAGTAGAAAAGACCTAAACTATATTTGAGGAGCGATAGAAGACATGAAGAAGGCAGTATTTAGCTTTCAATTAGGAAGTACAGGAAAGTAGTGGTGACGTGATCACTAGGGGCCAACAGGGGAAAAACGTGCAAGAGGTAAAGTTCTTAGAATCAATGTTCCAAAGCAAGACGGAGATAGACTGTGATGTGACCCAAAGACTCAATGGGGGATGGTTGAAGTGGACACAGGCAAGTGGAGTCAAGTTCAAGTTGAAAGGGAAGTTTTACAGGGCAGTGGTTATACCAGCTATGCTATGAATAGGTTGAAGGAAGATGGCCTTTCCTATGAGGGATTTCCTCATAGGGAGAATGGGTCGAGATCGTATGGACATGTAATGAGAAGAGGAGAGGAGGAGCTCTCTAGGTCCATTTCAGGAATGCAGGTGGTTGGAAGCACCTGAGGCCGGGGGAGACCGAAGCAGACGTGGGACATGGTAGTGTGTGGGGCAGATGGTGTTCTGGTGGAAGATAGGCAGTAGTGGAGGACTGGAACCCGCAGACCTGGCCTTGCTACAGGCGGGATGAGGGTATGGTGATGAATATGATATAGCAAAATTTTCCATTTCTTTTTAGAGCTCTGCAACGTGATAGTTAAACATGCCCCTTCTATAAATGAAAAAAAGTATAAGTTTGCATTTTCCTGAAAAAACGAAACTACTGCCGAAATTTCCAAACTGTTTTAGGAAATGAATGTCCTCCTCCATCAGCTATAACTTTTTCCTCAACATTTTCCCTTTATCTTATAGTTTTTGAAATAAAGGAATTGGTTAGTTTAAAATTTACACAATATATATCATCATCATCATGCCCTTATCCCGCCTTTGTAAGGGTCTGGTCTACGGGTTCTCGCCCTCCACTCCTGCCTATCTTCTACCAGGTGTCCATCCACCCCACATTACCACATCCTTACGGGATTATTATTACATATTTTATATATGTGTGTGCCTGAAACAACCAATAATCGAAAAACATTTGAAATTTTGGTGACTCAGATGGGGCACATGGCAAAATTGTGTTTATGTGAAGGTCAGTGGTGGGGGTGGCACCGGAATTTGCCGCACCGGGTGACACCAGTCCTAGGTACGCCTCTGCCCACCACTGATCCATATGGCATACCTGGCCTAACCACTGCCATGTAAAACTTCCCTTTCCGCTAGATTGATCAGGGCATCCAACCGTTATTTTTTTTCATTCCGGTTTGGGTTATGGTTCACGACAAATAAATATTCTGTTACGGTTTTCGTTCCAGTAAAAATAATGGTTTTTCCAGTTTACGGTTTCACTTCGAGTATTAATTTAAATAAAAATATTATGTATTAAACATAATTTTAAAATACAGTACATTATACTTAAAATATTCATCGTCATCTCACCCTTATCCCGCCTAAGGCAGGGTTGGGTCTGTGGGTTCTAATCCTCCACTCCCGTCTATCCCCCACCAAGTTCCCCCTCCACCCCGCATGCCTCCATGTCCCTTTGCACCACCTGCTTCCACGGCCATTTTGGTCTTTCTCTATCCCTGGTGTCCCCAATCACTCGCAGTCCCGTAATGGACCTAATAAGTTCCTCCTCTCCCCTCCTCATCACATGCCCATACCACCTCAACCAATTCTCTCTCATCTTTTAAGTGATGTCTCCCACTCCTAAGCCGCCGCTAACTTAAACGTTTCGGATTCTGTCACATCGTGACACCCTGCAGCATTCGCATCTAGGCTACTTCCATTCTATTGACGTGGTTCTCCCTCACTGCCCAACATTTTGATCCTTATAACACAGCTGACTGAACCACTGTCCTGTACAACTTCCCTATCACACAGGCAGTAGCATAGCCAGGATTTTCTGAAGGGGGGATATGACTGTCGATAGGGTGAACCACGATTTTCTGATGGAGGGGGATGTGACTATAGGGTGTATAACGCTTCGCTATATTTGAGGCCCAAGGAGACGTTACCCCCCCCCCCCTTGGCTATGCCACTGCACACAGGACTCTGCTTGTGAAATAGGACACGCTGTACATGCACATTTTTTGTATATACAGCAGGCATGTACAGTGTGTTTCTAATGGTTAGAATGATTTTGGACCCAATGTTTGTGCCCATATGGACGCCCGGATGCCCGGACCCCATGTTTGAACCGATAAGAGCTATATTTTTTTCCGGTTGGTTCCGGTTTTCGTTCTGACCAAAAATAACGGTTTTACTGGTTTTAGGTTTTTGGTTTCGTTCCGGTTCGATGCCCTGAGATTGATTCTATCGGTCACGTCGGAGTCTGTCTCCCCATTGCATTGAAACGTTGATCCTAAGTACTTTACCTCTTGAACCTTTTTCACCAGTCAACATTATTTTCCTGCCCTTCCCAATTGAAAACTAAATACTCTGTCTTCTTCTTGTTTATCTTTAGCTCTTCCATTTCTATCGCTCCTCTAAAATCGATTAGGCCCTACGCTAAAATGCCATGATGCACTGAGGGGCCCATTCCCCTACTCCCGATAGCAGCTCGTCCATAACCAGAATGAAAAGGTATGGACTTAGTGATGAACTTCGTGCACCATAACTTTCACTGGGAAACCCCAGTATTTCCCCAAGGTGTCCTTACCCTGGCCTTGGCACCATCGTACATATCCTGAACTATTCGAATAAACCCCTCTTCTGCCCCCTATTTTTTAATAACCCCCTTACTAAATGTCGTGGAACACTGTCGTAATCCTTCTCCAAGTCGACAAAGATTGCATGGAGATCTTTTTTGCTGCCCTATATTTTTCTATCAGCTGCCTCAGAATAAAGATTGGTTCCATTGTGGACCGGCATAAACTCACACTGATTTCAACCGACACTAGTTATATCTCGAAGGCTACATTCTATTACTCTCTCCCAGAGCTTCATGGAATGATTCATTAGCTTTATAATAGAGGTTCCAATCCAACTATTCGTATATTCGATATCCGAATATTATCAGCCTGTTTATCAGCCACATCTTGCAAATGTGGACATTATACTACATGATGACAGACTCGGATGCAACCCAAAGAATCAATGAGTTGTTGTTGCCGTTTGTTGGTGTTTAAGCTCCCGTCAACTACAAGGTCATTAGAGACCTGTCCATTGCATAGTTCCAATGCACAGACCACACAGACACCACACCAATGCGACGATCATTGGGTATCAGCAGTACCCAGCTTTCCCAAGCGACCACCCATGTCAGTACTAACTGGGCTTGCGTTGCTTAACTTCAGTGATCAGACGAGAACTGGTGTGTCCAACGCAACTCGCCGCTCCTAGAATCAATGTGGGATGGTTGAAATAGAGACAGGCAGGTGGAGCCCTGTGTGATAGGAGTGTTCCAATAAAGTTGAAAGGCAAGTTTTACAGGTTATTAGTTAGACCAGCTATGCTACATGGAGCAAAGTGTTGGCAGGGAGGAAGAGCCAAATAAATACAATGCAAGTACATTACAGTCCATTATCCTTGAATAAAACTTTGACGCTGTTTTGTCATGATTCACATTATTCGAATAATTAGAATTTTACTATTTGATATTCAAATACTTGATGAAATTGAATATTTGGAAGCTCTACTTTATGCCACCATTGTTACCACAGTTTGGACATCCCCTTTGCCCTTGAAGAGTGGTACTATCCAACTCTCCCACCATGCGGATGGCATTCTAGCTTCCTTAGCTATCCCACTGAAAAGTTTCCTAGCTACATGATTCCTGTAATCCCTAGACTATGGCACACTTCATCGGGATTCTGTCTGGGCCTATGGCTTTCCGAATTTTCCTCTTTCTAAGGGCCCTGACAACTTCCCCCTCTGTTATACTGCCCACCACTCGTGAAGATGTAGGATGGGTGTCAATGTCGTCCTTTCCCTTTGCAGCATTCCAGGGGTTGTGGAAATACTCTTCCCTCCTCCTCTTTACCTCAGACCTTACAAGAACATACCTTTGCTATCCTTCACTGTTATGGCTCCAGGTATGTCTTTGGCTACCTTATCTCTAGCCTTGGCCAGTTTAAAACTTCTCTTTCCCCTTCCTTGGTCACTAACTGAGTGCATAAAGCTTCATACTTCTGGTGTTTGGCCAGGGCATTGATTCTCCTCGCTGTGTACTTGGCCTGCCTAGATTGTATTTTAGATTCCTGGTTTCATATCTCCATCCACCTGTGGAAAGCAACCTTCTTCTACTGATGGCTGCATCTACTTCATCACTGAACCATCATGTCTGCCTGCCCTTGAAAGTACCTCCTACTCTAGCCTGGCATAAAATGACCATTTGGTGCAGTTCCCCATCTAGTGCTCTATCCACCTAATTTCGTCCCCCTTCACTAGCTGTATATATAAGCTTGTATCCCTCACCCAGGCGCCTTGATCTATCACCCCTTCCACCTAGTTTCCTGGAGGAACGCTGCATTAATCCCCTTTTGCTTTAGAATATTAACTAATTCCCCTGTTTTGCCAGTAAGGGTCCCTGCTTCCCTAATCTAAGATTTTGTCCCTGCGTTCCTAATCTAAGATTTGCCCTTTCTGGGGGCACCCCAGCCAGGCGTCTGGAACCTGAGAGACTACTGGCGCCACTTGCAATGGGAGATGCTGGCCTACCCTACAGAGGACGCTTGGGGTGCTATCTGCCACAGGACCCACCCTGTAACATTGTGGACTACTGATGACGGTGGCAAGGGGACCCACTTGCACATCCCTTGGACACACCAGTTCCCATGAGATCACTGAAGGTAAGCAGTGCAAGCCCATGCCAATACCAACAAGGATGGTTGGTAAAGAACATTGGGTGTTGCAAATTAAGCCTCTCCTTTTTCGTCCTTTCACCTTCAACATCATCTCCCATGGGCAGCCTCCTTAGAATTTATCTTGTTATGGCTGCCTGGCCTACTCCCCAACCCACAAATGAATCCAGTAATCCATTAGAGATGAAAGTATATTTTTATAAACAAATCCGTCCATGATGCCAGATATTTCATGAATTGGCCCATTACCTCTCCCAGAAAAACATCCCCAGACCATCACACTTCACCTTGGAACACTTAGGATGAAATTCCTCACGTTTTCGTCACCACACATATTTTCTGTCATCACTACTGAATAAGTTGAAATTAGATTCATCAGACCAGCACATTTTTCCATTGCTGAGATGTCAAATTTAAATGTTCTAGGGCAAATGCTAACCAATCTTGGTGTTCTTTTTACAGATATGAATGGTTTCTTTCATCAAATTCGCTTAACTAATCGAAACACATTCAAACGACGTCTAATTGTTCTACAAGTCATAGCACAATATTTGTACTCTAAAGTTGTTTTTTGATATCAGTAGATGTCAACATCCAGTCATTTTCTATCAGAGAGTGAATGATGCGATCCTCGTGGGGGTTGGTTATCCTAGAACAGCATGTACACTGTTATAAACATAATAGACAGATGTTATATATATATTTTTTTAATATTTGAACACAACCAATTTTAAAGAAAAGTCGATTTTTGTACACTTTTTGAGTTGGTGCTAAACATTTGTCCACCACTGTATATGTGAAAATTTTGAATTCCCTGCCTGCTGTCCTCACCCACCACAGAGCCCACCAGTGGGACGGCCATTCATTTTGCCAGAGTTGCCTGGAGAGCCATCACTCTCAAGTACAACAATCAATAGGCATTGAGGGCTGACCATGACTTCTCCTAAAGTAGCTTTAAAGGACGAGGAACGCCCCCAACAGACCAATTGCCCATCTGACTGCCCGTTTTCCACTGGAAGCTGTGGCCAAAGTAGTGTATTGGAGACTAAGGTTCACAACCACCTAGTGCCTCCTCAAAAACCAGGATCTGCTTCTCCCAGGGATTTGGGTCTATATGCACAACAAGAACACTAGGGTACGCTTCTTCTTATGGTCCTCTCCCAGAGGAGCCTACATGGACCAAAGTCAATTTTGATATTCCAGGTGACCTCCCTTTGCAGTTTGTTTCAACACTGCATTACAGACTTTTGCAGGTAAATTAAAACTTTGTTGGTTATAATAATAATATTGCATGGTGTCTGACCTGGGGGTTGAGGCAGTGCTGCTGCAAGCTATTTATGGGAGCATGACTACTTATTGTATTTATGTCGATAAGCCACCTGATAAGCAGGTAGTCCTGGAAGATTCCATGTACTGTATCATCATCATTTCACCCTTATGCCGCCTGAGGCAGGGTTCTAATCATCCACTCCTGCCTAACCTCCACCAAGTCCCCCTCCACTCCATATGCCTCCAAGTCCCTTTGCATCAACTACTATGTCCGTTTTGGTCTTCCACTACTTCTGGTGCCCCCAATATTGGCCCGAATGAGTTCCTCCTCGCCCCTCCTCACGACATGCGCACCCTACCGATTCTATCTCATCTTTTCTGCACTGTCTTCCAACCTTAAGCTACGTCAAACATAATCGTTTCAAAATCTGTTGGCTCATGACACCCCACTCATGTAACACAGCATTCACACCTCAGACACTGGCATCTGCCTCTTGTTGATCTTAGCTGCCCAAAACTCTGAGCCAAAGAGAATAGCGGACCTAATGACAGTTCTGTAAACTTTGCCCTTCAACTTTTTTGGGACCCATTTGTCACACAGGACCCCACTTGCCTGTCTACACTTCAACCATCCTGCATTAATCCTGTGGGTCATGTCGGAATCTATCTCCCCATTGCTCTGGATAACCTTACCCTGAATACTGCAACTCTTGCACCACTGGTATCGCCTCCCCCATGATGAATTTCACTCCCTTGAAGCTGGCCACTCCAATTGAAAGCTAGGTATTCTTTCTTCATCATGTTCACCTTTAGGCCCGCTCTTTCTATGGCTGTTTTAATGTTTTGTAGACCCTTTTGTGCAGCAAATAGCAGGCTCTGAGGGATCCATACCCCTATTCCCATCAGCAGATCATCCATTACTAGAGTGAATAGATATGGGCTAAGTGCTGACCCTTGGTGAAAACTAACTTGCACGTTGAAGCATGCAGTATTTCCCCATGTTGTCCTCACCCTAGCAATCGAACCATCATACAGGGGTTGGACAAAATAATACAAACATAGTATAAAACACTCCATTTTGGGAGTTTGATTTTCAATATATTCTAATTCTAATTGAATACACTGCAAGCAGCCCTGATAGGCCAAATTGCCAGTGGGGAGAATGACTCTCATTCCTAATTTATAACCCAATGAACCCACATGGAACCTGAAGCATAAAATGTATTCTGTCAAATACTGCATACCTGCAATAAAGGCACCTTCTTGTAGAAACTTCCACACAATATCCTCACTGAGAGAAGTTCAAGTCTGTTCATGACTTGACCTCCTTCAGTTTGAAAAGATGATACTTTCTCCCCTTAAACTCTACCAGGGTTAAACTGTCTCTTGGAGTACACTCATACCCTAATTTTAGCAGTCTGTGGAAAAGCTTAATGCTGTCAGATACCCACCTCTGATGTAGTGCATCCCCACCCATGAGAGCATGCCCAGCCTTCCCAATCAATTTGTCAATGTGCTCCTTCCAGGTGCTCTCAGTGTTTAGAATATGTAAATGGAATAATTAAAATCAACTTGCTGTGTAGACCTGCTTATCCTAAGAAAGCTACACTTGTGCAGGTTTAATGGCAACTCCCATTTTCTGCTCCAATCACATATCTTGTTTAGCGCCTGTTGCAATTCTGTGCAGGAAGATAACCCTTCATCCATTACCCTTGCAATGCACATGTTATCTGCAAATAGCTCAAGAAAAGCTCCCAATACACTTCCCTGGGGGACCCCTGATGTCACAGGTATCCATTCTAAAGCCTTACCATAAAAAAACTCTCTCTGATGCCTGCCATTCAGGTAGGCATTTACCCACTTAATAACCTTACTTTGAATCCCTATCTTCAACATTTTGGAAGCAAGCTTGTCATGGGGTACCATGACAAAGGCCTGCCAAAAGTCCAGGTATACAACATCAACCTGCTTATCCTTGTCTAGAGCTCTCTCAATATAGTCCATCAGACAAGCCAGTTGAGTGTCCCATGACCTTCATTTCCAAAACCCATGCTGATTATTGCTAAGGATGCCATTTTCTTCAAAATATCCCATAATATGTGAGAATAATATACAGTAATACCTCACTCAACGTCACCTCTGTTAATGATACCTCATTATAACGTCATTGCTAGACATCAAACAGTTGACGTGCAAGGGCGTGCATACTGTGATTCTGTGGACTTGTCAGTTGTACTATAATCTTCATGACATTCATTATATGCATGGTACAATAAATAAAGTGCTGAACAAACGAAAATTGATAAGTTTCGAAACAAAATTAAACATAATTTGCAAAATGCTTTGCAAGCAGCAGAAATAACTTGAAGCCAGAATTTGATAGTTATTTGCCAGGAAGAATGGAGGAGGTTATTATCACTAGGGCGGGACTTGAGCAACTACTGAGTAAATTACCAGTATATAAGGCTGTGGGCCCTGACAGTATTTCGCCATTATCAGTTTCCATTATTCAGGAAACTCCATTATTAAGTTTCCATTAGCTATTATGTGGTGGAAATTTTTAAAAAGTCATTAGACACGAGCATTGTTCCATCATCATGGAAACTGGCAAACGTGGTGCCCATTATCAAGTCAAGGGACATGGCTGATCCTAAGTGCTATAAACCAGTTTCATTAACAAGTGCTTTATCCAAGATTTTTGAGCACATCTTATTCTTATCTATAATGTGATATCTGGAAAAGAAGGGCATCCTTAGTAATAACCAACATGGGTTTCAGAAAGGGAGGTCATGTGACACCAAAATGGCTTGCTTGATGGATTATATTCAAAGAGCTTTAGAAAGCAGAAAGCAGGTTGATGATGTATTCTTGGATTGGATTAGTTCAGTGGGTTGGGGAGTAAGCCAGGCAGCCATAACAGGTTGAACCCTTAGGAGGCTGCCTGCAGGAGATGAGGAGGTATGTAAAAGGATGAAGGAAAGGGTTGAATTGCAGCACCCAACGTTCTTAACCAACCACCAAAGTTGGTGTTGACGTGGGATTGCACTGCTTAACTTTAGTGATCTCGCAGGAACTGGTTTGTCCAATGCAACTTGGCTGCACAAATGCAACTTGGTGGCACCTTGAACAGGCTTTTGTCATGGTACCCCATGATAAGCTGGTCTCAAAATTGTCCAACTTGGGTAAGGTCCTATCTGCTTGATAGACAACAGATGGTCATTTTCAAGGGTAGTGCATCTCACTGGAAACCAGTCACATCAGGATTCCCTCAGGGAAGTGTATTGGGTCCTTTGTTGTACATTCTCTATGTGAACGACATAGGGCTTGATATTAATTCCTTCCTTGAACTATTTGCAGATGACACATGTGCTGCTTGGGTGTTAGATGATGGGTTATCATCCTGTGTGCAATTACAACAGGATCTAGATAGGGTTTACAATTGGTGTTTAAAATGGGAATTGCCATTAAACCTGCAGAAATGTAGGATCCTTACAATATCCAGATCTAGGAAGCTACTTGATTTTGATTACCACATACAGTGGGTGGAGCAACGCTGCCTTGAGCCATTCCCCCAAAATATTGCAATGGAAACTATTGTAGGCATTTTTAATTAATCCTTTTGCCCTTCTCCTGGCTTCCTTAAAAGCAAGCTCACTATCTGGATTAATCCCTTCTGAAATGTTTTTGAGTATTCTCTGCTGAACAAAGCTGCCTTCACTTCATGGGTAGACCAATCTTGATAACCATTGTCCGACTTTTTATTAGGGATGACCTGTCTTGTACCCTCTTCTAGAAGTGCAACCTGGTGGATGGTAGAAGGCAATCACATAATTCCCCCTGCTGAGCCAGAAACACTACAACACGGCATCTCACAGTCCCCCTCTAACCCTGTGTAACTAGAACTTCTCAGTGATTTGTTTACAGCAACCAACACACCTCCCCCTCTACCTACTTCCCTGTCTCTTTTATGTACTATGTACCTATCAGGAAAAATTTCATTTGAGCTGATAATTTCCCTTAACCATGATTCAGTGCCTATAATGATATCAGCATTCCATATGTCAGCAAGTGCATTAAATTCGGCCACTTTATTGTCTATGCTTCTACAATTACTTACAAGCAAAGTCAAATGGTCAGTGGCAGCCAATTTCCTGCCCATCCCTACACTATCCCTGTCTAGTAGCCCCTTGTTATGTATGTCATACCTTAACCTGTATGTTGGGCCTTAACCTGTATGTTGTGATTTAACCTCATCCAATGTATATTGTGCCTTAACCTGTATGTTGTGATTTAACCTCATCCAATGTATATTGTGCCTAAACCTCATCCAATGTTTGAATCGCTGACACTTTTTGGTTGTAACTGACTCCCTATCCTCCATTCAGCTGTTGCACACCCTTTATAGCAGACATGAGATCATCCAGGGTGTGCACAGTTTGCTGCTCACAATTCGTCAGCAGGGCAAGACACTGTTGTTTAGGTGGGTCCCTGGGGCAATGTTGGCATCATGGGCAATGAGAGGGCAGATGCCCATGCTTGTAAGGTGACCCACCTGCCAGATGTACCTGACACTACTGTCCCCTCCTCCGACACTCCCCCGAGGGTGCAGTGGGCCGTCCATGATCAATGGCGGTCCCAGTGGTTTGCAGAGACTACCAACTCTCTCTCTCCTGTGGTTCCCAAGGTACACCAAACATCCATGGGGTTATTATCATGGCCTAGTGCTTTTTGACCTTTCATTTATTGAAGGGTTCTGACTATTTCAGCCTGGTTCACCTTGTCAACTGCTGTGGGGTGGGTGGGGTGCTGTCTGAGACTGTTACTGGGGTGGTAGCATTTAAGAGGATGTGTTAGTATTCCTCCCTCCATTTGATTACCTCTGGGTTGCAATAGGATCTGAGGAGTTGGGGGCACCACAGAACAGATGAAAGACAATAGATGAGATAGTATTTGCACCTGATTAGAAGATGGGAAGAGAAGCAGGTCAAATATGTGCATTACAGGTTATAGGAGGCACCCAGGGAAGTAGAAGGGAGAGGAGGAAGGAAGGAGTGAGAGCACTTCCAGGAAGAAGTGAGAGCAGGTTTTACATAAGAACAGTGTGCAGGGCAGAATGGGATCTGGTCAGATAGGCACAAGTGGAGGGCTATAAATCACTTGTTGTTGTTTGTTGGTCTTTTAGGGCCCTTCAACTACCCAGGGCCCATTCTCAGCATAGTTCTTATGCCGAGACTGCACAAACACTACACTAATGTGACGATTATGGGGTATTCGCAGACACCCAGTTTTCCAAGTGGCCCCCCATTTCAGTACTAGCTGGGGTAGCACTGCTTAACTTAAGTGATCACACGAGAACTGCTGTGTTCAACGCAATTCGCCAGTCCGCTAGAACCGACAGACCCAACCCTTACACAGGCAGGGTAAGAGGGTATAATGATGATCAAGAATTTATATTGTGGATTGCAGGTCATATGTTTCAAAGAGTAAATTTTCTCAAAGAAGTTTAGAAATAAAGAGATTTTGTTTATAGCAAATGAAACGGCATATTTGGAGTCAGTTCTAGAATAATCTAAATCTTCTGTCTCTCATGACAGCGGTTCAATTATAAGGTTCTTATCAAATATGGGGTGTATTGACAAAATCATAATATTAGTTATTGCCCTAGCATTTGTTGTTGGTGACAACGCTGCAAGAGGTGAATTACTAGGCATCTGCTCCAGAGCAATGGGGCGATAGATTTTGGTGTGGATTTGCAAGTGGAGTTCTGGAGGGTCCCAATCAAGTTGAAAGGGAAGTTCTACAGAGTAGTGGTTAGGCCCGCTATGCTATATGGATCAGTGTATAGCAGTGAGGAATAGCCACGTAAATAGAGTGCAATTAGCCAAGATGCGAATGCTACGGTTTTATGAGCAGGGTGTCAAAAACTGATAATTGGGAATTAGTATATTAGAGATAGTTTGGGGTGGGAGACATCGTTGAAAAAATTAGGGAGGGTAGATTGAGGTAGCATGGACACATAATGCAAAGAGGGGAGGAGGAGATTGTGAGGTGCATCACAGGAATGCAGGTGGTGGGAAGCACCTGAAGCAAGGGGAAACCATGTGGAAGCAGGTTGTCTGTAAGGATATGGTAGGTAGTGGGGTGAACGACGTCTGGTGGGAGATCAGTGGCGTGCTGGCACAGTGTGCAATGTGTGCGTTGCATAAAGTGCCAGGATATTAAACGCACCAAAGATGTCAAGGAAGAACAAAATTTTGAATTTTCTCTCATCATCATCACACCCTTATCCCACCTCTGGTAGGGTCGGGTCTGTGGGTTCTAATCCTCCACTCCTGTCTATCACCAACCAGGCTTTCATCCACCCTCCATGCAATCATGTCCCTCTGTACAACCTGCTTCCACGTCTTCTTGGGTCTCCCCTACTCATGCTGCCCACCACTTGCTGCCTCATAATATAATGCAGGAGCTCCTCCTCCCTCCTTCGCATCAAATGCCCATACCACCTCAACCTATTTTCTCTCATCTTCTCCACGAAGTCTCCCACCCCTAAGCTGCCTCTAACATACTCATTGCGGACGCTGTCAGCATGCGCCACTCCACTCATATAATGCAGCATTCGCATCTTGGCCACTTGCATTCTCCTCTCGCCCAACACTGCGATCCATATAGCATGGCCGGCCTAACTACAGTTTTGTAAACCTTACCTTTCAACTTTATTGGGACTCTGCTGTCGCACAGCACACCGCTTGCCTTTCTCCTCCACTTTAGCCATCCTGCATTGATTCTGTGGGTAACGTCGGAGTCGATTTCCACGTTGCTCTGAAACACTGATCCTAGATACCTAAACTCTTTCACTGCTGGTATCACGTCATTTATACAACTAACTACACCCCCTTGGTCCTGGCCGCTCCAACTGAAAGCTAAGTACTCTGTTTTCTTCATTGTCGCCTTCAGGCCTCCCCTTTGGAATTGCTGTTGTAATGTCCTGTAAGCCCTATTGAACCTCCTCTTGGGAGTCCTCCAACCTTCCGACATCGTCAGCAAATACCAAGCATTTTCTCTAAGCATCAATAATTTTATTTTTGTTTGAACTTTATGAATTTCTCTTAAAATATTCATTTTAATGCATAAAAATTAAGAATTCATCATTACTTTATATATTTTTGGTTTGTAACCAAAGATATATTAATTCATAAATATCAATGCAAATCAGGAAAATTTTTGTAGTGCTTCAGAAATTGTTAATGTAAAATATTAAGTTTAACTAGCAATTTCAAAAAATCTCCAAATAATAAATTTTAATATTCCTTCTAATAATAGTGGTGCATAATTATTGGAAAAAGTGAAATATTTCATTATTTTATTATTTTTTTCATTTTATGAGTCTACAAGACCACCGCACCAGTTAAGGGTTTAAAAGTGTTTCCTTCAAGTTCAAAGTTGCGTGTATATCGGTTAAGAAAATTCTTCTGGGCGTTAAATGAAAGGGTTTGTGGTATCAAAAGTAGTATTTCCCCATTTCTTTACCACGTGAACAAATGATGGGTATCCATCACAGCAACAGCAACAACATTTGGGAGACGAAGTCTTTGGTTGCTTGAAATAAAATCCACGACGCTGTAACCTATTATCCATCCTACTCTTGAGCCCAGAAGAAAGAGAGACATTAGGGATTCCCCAATTTTTTAATTCAGCTTTAAAAATACAAAGTAACTGATGTTAGTTGAACATTTAGGTCAAAGACGACATGTTTAATGTCACATGGTAGAATTTGTGGATGGATACCAACCGGTACAGGAAGCCTTGCGATTCCACCAATAATCCATATCATTGTATGTTTTTGCAGGAAGATTAGGATTCATCAAATTAAGACATAATTCACAGATATAAAGTTCCATTCTCTTCCAAATAACATCATATCCTCTCTTCCAATCAAAATACCGATTGTAGGCTTCAGGATTGACGTCAAGGAAAATCAGATATTCTGCAAGATCTTTGGGACTGTCGAATTTCAAGGCATCAATGTAAGAACCTGGTGGCGCATAAAGTGAGTAATCAGCCCCTCCGAAAACTACTGGGACGATATCCTCAGCAAGGACTTTAGTGAATTTCTCAGTGACGTAGTCTTGGCATAAGATATTCTCAAAAGACAGGTAAAATTTGTACTTAGTAGCAGCGTCCTCATAGCACTTCTTGGACATTGCAGGTTCACACTTCAATGGACTGCAGTCACCATAGACGTCCACTTCAATGTATTTTTGGAGTTCCTCAACGTACGTCTCACGGTGGCCTTGAGTAGTGCAGTGGCTTACGAACCACGCTGCCATCTGCGTCTTACCTATACTGTAATCACGATTTACATCTGCAGTTCTGTTGCGACTCAGAATCAATTTTCCAAAATGGGCGTAAATGTCAGCGTCACGTCGGTAAGTCATGGTCCAGTTGAATAAACCATTGATATTTGACATCTTCTTGGATTGGATGAGATTCAGCGTAGGAGGTTCGGTTGAGTAAAAGACCCATCTCTGATGTGGCAGTCTGAAAGGTGGAATCTGGGCTGAAATTTTGTCTGCATTCAAATTGAAATCTCTTCCATAAACGTTGAAAAGAATGGCATCACTTTCGTTCAATCGACTTTTATCCAAGGTGAAATGGCATGGAAGTCCTGGACACGTGTCTTTCAGAGTCATGCTATTGAACCACCAATACCAGTTATTTGCCTTGGTGTACAACGTATTCCAGAATAGAATGGTAGCAGAAGAGCGAAAATGGGCCGGGCGCTGGTAGCTTATCGTAGCATGCTCTGGTAAGTAAATAACAGAATCAAAGTGGTTAACATGTTGAGCCGCGGTTTCTTGCAGACATCCGATATGTTTGACAGGTTCCAGAAAGAGAAGGGCTGACAAAACTTGGAATAATGTAAGTGCCATCATGTCTTTTACTATGATTTCACTGATTTGAAATTTTTTCTCGGTTCTGTTAGCAGTATTATGTATCGTTTGAAACGAAACTGGGTTCTTAAATGGTACAATTTATTGACAATCATACGTGATTCATTATGCGTTTTTTTTTGACCATATGTAACCCTCCCCCACTTATTTTCAAATATTTTTGTTGAGTCTGCAGATGGCAATCACGGTTTTATAAAGTACTCATGTCTGGCACTACAAGGGTTTTGCAAAATGAAATAGCGACAACTCTAGAGCAACACCTGGGAAATTACCAGGAAATTACAGTCTGCGACTTATAAAGGTGACATAATAACCATAATTTAGTATCCATTACGAATAATTAACTACGCAACTTACCGAAATGCTATTTAAATCCTTTTTTAATGAAGCATTTTCCTAGCGTTGAAGAAGAGTTATTCCACCTGTTGGTGGTGTACAGGTCTTTTTATGTGTTGAAGGGGTTTTTGCATTCAATAGCAATGCACACCTTTCCTGTAGAAACTACCTCAATAGAAGGATATTTCATTCCCAAAATCCACGGCTGTTAGGGACTTAGAGATGGTTTCGTCTGTAGCACAGATAACTTGAAAGTCCACAGAGGGGGTGAGCAGAGCACTTGCCCCACCTCCTAGTGTCTTAAAAGAATGCCTTGGAATACAAACGTTGATCCGATTCCTTCCCTCCGTGGAACATTTTCTGCAGAATCTCTTGACAGGTGATATCCATCTTGTCTTTTGAAGGTCTTAATCTTCTTCAGACACGTCACAAACTTTGTATTACGAATGCTTCCTTATACCCTGCTATTCAGGCACCTAGATTTAATAGTTAAAGGGCTCTCTGACATATAATTGGAAATTTTGTAAGGTGGTGGTTAAACCAGCAAACATTGTGTTGACAGTGCTTTGGGCATATACAGTATATTAAATCAATATTATGGGTATTTTAGCGGAGTAGAAGTCATTCAGAATAGATGAGAAATAGTAGACTAAGGTTAAAAGGGCCTGTCATGAAAAGAATGTTTGCAGGCATAGGTCCACAGGAATACGATTTATAAGTAGTAGACCAGATGTAAACAGGGCAAAAGTGACAACAGATTGTACGGCGGTGCATAATCCTGTGTGAACTCGACTCGAATCTGGCTGGGAATTGAAGGAAATGGAGTCCAGAACTCACAAACGCGACCTTGCAAATAGGTTGTTTACTTGCTGATGATTGGGCTATTAGAAAAACTTGTCCTTCTCCATATAGAAAGCAAAAATGCCGCAGTTCTATGCGTGGGTATGCGATGTGGGTATGATGATGATACCTTCACAAAATTATCAGATGGTTCTAAGTATTCATGAGACAGGGGGTTCCCTATCGCTGGTCTTTTCGGAGACTTCTTACTTCTAGTCAGAACATGAGGGAACTCCAGATTTGATATTCATTTGTTGATTTTTTTTTGACCAAGATTTTTATGTGGGTTCAGAACGATGTCTCATCATGATATACTCCTGTAATTGAATGAACCATAGCTTTAGGCCGTGCGAAAGAGCCATGAAAAGGAGGACAAGATTAGGTCCTTCCGAGGCAGTGACGTAGCCAAGGGGGGCGTTTGGGGGTTAAACCCCCCTTGGGCCTCGAATATAGTAAAGCGCTATACACCAGTTCGAGTCATATCCCCCCCTCAGAAAATCGTGGTTTACCCTATTGACAGTCATATCTCCCCTTCAGAAAATCCTGGCTACGCTACTGTTCCGAGTAGAGGGTAGGCTAAAGCAAAAGTAGGATTAGATTATGCCCATCTAAACGTGGTGCTGTGTTGATGAACAGAAATTTACTGGGAGTAGAATACAAATTAAGGTCAAAGCTCGCTGATCCGACCCTATCTGAGGCGGAATAAGACTAGTATGATTTTTTATATAGTTAGTTGCCGACCATGGTACTCGCCTCGTTCAGTACACAAAATAAATACATTTATTACTCTATTTGCTGAAGGTGGTATGGACAAGTAATGAGAAGAGGGGACGAGGACCTGTTAGGTCCGTTACATGAATGCAGGTGGTGGGAAGCACCCAGGGTAGGGGGAGACCGACGCAGACGTGGGAGCAGGTTGTCCATAAGGATATGGCGGTGTGTGGGGTGGACGGCGGGGGCGGATATGGCGGTGGGTGGTGGGGCGGAGGACCAGGACCCGCAGACCCCACCCTACCACAGGTGGGGTGAGGGTATTATAATGGTTATGATGACTTTATTTGCTGAAATTAAAAAAACAACGTGAGACATGCTCAAGAGTTTGACATTTTATCTGAGAATATCCAAATACATTAAAGAATGCAAAACAAATCGTGTTTTCAGGAATGATCTCAATCAGTTCCAAATACTGTAAGCCAGTCACTTTTAAATCAACAGGATTTTATGGGTCGCACTTGCAGAAGACGTGAATTCAGATTTTGATTGCAAATGTGTTGTTTTTGCCAGAACGCCAACCTCTGCAGTTAGCCATTTGATACCACCAGTGGCGGAAATCTTTATATGTTTTTGCAGCCTGATTAGGATCCATCAATTTAAGGCATAACTCGCAAGCGTACATCTCGGATCTCAAATATTTGACGTCATAACCACGCTTCCAATCAAAGTATCGATTATACTCCTTTGGATTCTTGTCCAAGTATATTAAATAGTCTGCTAACTCCTTGGGATTTATAAATTGCAGTGCATCAATAAAAGACCCTTGCGGGGCATAACGCGAATAATCAGCGCCACCAAATACCACTGGGACTATATCTGTAGCAAATACTTTAGTAAATTTTTCTGTTACGTAGTCAAGGCATAGTACGTTCTCAAAAGACAAGTAGAACTTATATTGCCTTGCTGCGTCTTCGTAGCACTTCCATGATCTTGGAGGACCACACTTGAATGTCCCACATTCTCCATAAACGTCCACTGGAATATAGCGCTGCAATTCACGAATGTAGTCTTCACGCCGGCCTGCAGTATCGCAATGACCAACAAACCAGGCTACTAACTTGGTCTTTCCAGCGCTATAATCAACATCCAGACTCCTGGTGAGATTCCGTGTCAGTATCAGTCTTCCATAATGAGCCCATATGTCAGAATCTCGCCTGTAAGTCATACTCCAGTTGAACATACCATCATATTTTTGCATGTTTCTGAAAACATCAGATTGTAAAGTGGGAGCTTCTGAAGAGTAGAAGATCCATCTTTGACTTGGAATTCGGTAGGGTGGTAAGTGATCGGTGATGTTCCGCAAATTTAGATCTACGTCTTTACCGTAAATGCTGAAAATGACAGCGTCGCTGCTGTTCAGCCGAGTCTTGTCTGTAGTATATTCGCAAGGCAATTCGGGACAGGTGTCTTTCATGGTGTTCTCGTTGAACCACCAGGACCAGTGGTCGACATTTCCATACACTCCAGACCAGAACAAGATGGTGACTGGTAAACGGAAATTTGCAGGAGGCACGTAATGTAATTTGGCATATTCCGGAAGATAAATAATGGCCTCGTTGCTTGGAAAATTGACCGTGGCACGAGCAGTCTGGTGCATTAGCCAGAAGGCAACGAAAATGACTTTAAATTGACGTGTTCCAAAGGTCATGGCTACTCAGAATTTTTTGGGCGATCAAAGTCTTTCAAGATGTCAGAGATTCACGCTTTGCCCACGGCTACACTGGAACTGCAGTGCTCATGTGCCCAGGGATAAATACTTGTATAAATATTTAACTTTGGTTTCGCAATATCCACTTACGAATCGTTGGGTTTTGGCGTCGGGGTCCCGCCCGCCTGCCTGTTGCGAAAGTAAATTTCGTGGTTGACATTACAGAATTGGTTTGTGTGGTGGTTTCCAAATGTGATGGCCATGTAAACTCTTGAGAACATCTGGATACTTTTTGTGCTAAACATGAATTCATGTAGCAGGACAGAGTACTTGACCTAGAATCCAGCTCCATTCTGGTCCCAAATTATTTCATTTTTTTTGTTTTGATAATACGAGGATGACACAACGATTTACTCAAGATGCATCATTACTGTACAAAGTGCGTCAGGATTGGCGGAAGTAGGCTTGCAGGCTGTGCACTTCGCAAAGATGGCATTTATTGGGAGGGGGGGGCAAAAATTTAGTTTTGACAATAATTTGACGACATTGCAGATAGCGTCCTAGTACCACCAAAAATGCTAAGGAACACGGGGTGGCATGTAGGATAGTTAGAAATAAATTCAGGACATACAGTACATGATGGGTACAGTGACCAATTACTATTAACCCTTTTCTCACCTATGGCAGGGTCGGGTGCCTGATTTCGATCCATGCTAAATAAGCCGCGGGTGTGGAACCTGATAACTAACCGGTTACTATCTTAAATCACGACCGCGTTTCGTTACTTCTGTATACCGCTGTGTGCATACGGCCTTAATTTGAGTTTGTACATACCATTGGAATAGAAATCTACAGTATTGGAAGAGGGGTCATATACTGTAGGATATAGAGGCAAAATGGGTTAGTGGTCTTTTCTTGACTAGTTTGCAGTACTCCAATGAAAAGTGTAAAAACAGCACCACCTAGAGATGGTTGACCATGTGTTTGAGTAGGGACTCATATTGGTTATCCAACATTGATGCTATACAACATTTGTTACATTCTGCCTGTAAAGTTTGGTATGTTAGTTTTCAAAAGTGAGAAAAGTCAATTTTTATTTCACAGATTTACATTACTAATTCTGATAGGTCATTACATCGCAATCATTGTGTATCCAGGGTGTAATTTTTAATTTGTTGTGGTTTGTTAGTGTTTTAGGGCCCATCGACATCAATGGTCATTAGGTCCCAGGAAGACAGTCACCATGGTGGGGGTGTAAAGGGCCATCTCACCATGATAACAATGAGGGCAAAAGCCCACTAAAAGTAATAAAAATAAAAGGGCAAAAGCCCAATAAAAGTAATAAAAATAAATGGGCAAAAGCCAAATAAATAAGGGCTGAATAAATAAAGGCAAAACCCAAAAACAGATATAAAGATAAAACTGGCAAACGCCAAGACAGACACGGAAATAAAAAGACAAAAGCCATAACAGGTAAAGAATAAATGGCATAAGCGAAATAAACAAATTGATAAAAGGTAAATCGGCCAAAAATGACACAAGGATAAAAGGCAAAAACGCCAGATAAGGAAAAGTGTCTCAAATAAAAATTTAATCGAGCCTCTTTCACAAATTCAAGCGAGCCCTCATCCCCTTGGGGTCGTCCCCAAGGGAGTTGGAGAGCTCTTGACTGACTCCCAGTCTATATCTTAGTTCACTGTTTCTCTCACAGTGGCTAAAGAGTGCACCACTGTGGGAGGCTCCCAACAGTGGTCACACCATGGTTGTTCCTTACCCTGTAGTAAGTCGGAGTGCGTGAGGAAGGTGTGACGAATTCATAAGTGGGCAAGCACAACCTCCTCCATCTGTGACTGGCGGCACAAGGACACCCAGTGCACTTGACTGTCCTTGAGTGTGCAGAGTTTGTTGATGGTCTCTGCAAAACTCTGGGACTGTCATTGACCATGAAAAGCCTGCTGCACTATGGGGGAGCATCAGAGGAGGGGACAGCAGTTTTGGATTCATCTGGCAGGTGGGCCACCTGCTGGGCATGGACATCTGCCCTATCACTGCCCATTATGCCAACATGCCCCAGAACCCACAATAACACCACTGTTTTGCCCTGCTTATGAATCATGAGCAGCAATTTGTGCACGCCCTGGTCAATGGCGTGTCTGCCATAAAGGGTATGCAACAGCTGAAAGGATAGGGAGTCAGTCACAATAATGTCTGACATTCAAACAGTGGATGAGTTCCAGTGCCCTGTGAGTGACTAGTTTTAAATACTTCCCAACCCTCTGAGGTGCCATCCTTCGTCCCAACTGTATAGATAAAATCATGGCCCAATAGATCAGAGAGAGGCTTCCAAATTCTTGTTGATACACTGAGCTATCAGTACTGGTTTTGGGGAAGGCTGCAAACATCCAGTTAAAACTCTGCCCTGGTACCATCCAGGGCGGCATAGAGGCTGACAGTATGAATTTTACTCTAGACAGGAGTCTCACCCAGGCTGGCTAGACCATCCAACCATTGCATTCCAAAGGGAGAGGGAACCCCTGGGTGGCAATCAAATAGTCGCCCAAAGTGCAACTAAAAGCTGCCACACAGTCAGTGGCAGTTCACCAGTGTTAGTATAAAGGCTGAGTACTGGGCTGGTGTGGGAAGCCCCAATGGGCAATCACATACCAGCATGATGTACACTTCCCAGCATCCAGAGGGTAGATGGAGTGGCCAGGCCATCCACAACCATAGTCTAGGCACTGCAGGCACTGCAGAATATTAAGGGAGCGAAGGCACTTAGCCTTCAGCTCCTACAAGTGTGGGACCCACGTCAGATGGCTGTCAAAGAAGGAGACCAAGAAGCCAAGCTGAGGCTCAGGGTGAAACCCTTGTATATAACAGAAGTGCATGACAGCTGTCTTGCCAGGGGAGAACACAAATCCATGAGTTGTGGGAAACTCATCGGCACTATTCAGTGCCAGATGCATTGGCACCTGATGGTACCTGATGGAAAAAATCATTCACAAAGAAGGACGACTGTACGGAGGGGGTTGAACAGAGGAGTGTAAGCTGTTCACCATAATGGCTAAGAGCGTCACACTGAGGACGCTCCCCTGTGGGACACCATTCTCCTGCAGGAAAGCCAAGGATTGGTGTTACCCACACACACTCTGAAGCTCCGTTCAGACAAAAAGCTATGGAGGAAGAGAGGAGACAAATTACTCCTGAGCCTCCACTGGTGCAAGGTCTCCATATGCCATGGCGCCACGTGGTTACATATGCCTTCTCCACATAAAAGAAGACAACCACCAAGTGCTGTCTGTGGAGAAAGGCCTCACATACTGCAGTCTCCAATGAGATCAAATGATCCACCAGAGACCTGCCAGCACAGAAGCAGTGTTGCCAGATTGTGCTACAAGTAGTGGATTGGGCTACTTTTTAAGTGTCCTTGCTACAAAAAATTCAAATTGGGCGACACGCTACTTTTTGGGCTACCTTTAATTGTCTGAGAGCTATATTTAAAATACGCGACTTTGTTATAGTTATATATAAAGGTGTAAAGCAATAATAATCATAATACCCTTATCTTGTTGGTCGTAGGGTGGGGTCTGTGTGTTCTTGCCAGCCACTCCCGTCAATCTACCACCAGGTCCTCATCCACCGCACACACTACGATATCCTTAAGGCAGTGGTTTCCAACCTTTATGCTATGGCGCCTCCCTAAAAAAAAATTTTTTCTTCCATGCCTCCCCATCTTTTAATAGATTATGTGTGTATATCGTCGAACATGCATATTTACAGTATTTTTATATCAAATTACTAATTTACCTACACCTAATGCATCAAAATTTAATGCTAGGGTGGGCGTTGTTTATTGGCACAAAGTTTATCAAATCTTTGGGCAATGTGGAGAATGAGACTGATAACTCGTTTTCGACTATTAACCTGGTTCAATACAGTGATACCTCAACTTACAAGAGCCCTAACTTACGAGGTATTCGAGATACGAACTGTCACTTGGTCAATTTGTTGATTTTGAGATGCGAGCTAAAATACGAGTTACGAGTGAACTTCACACACCACCAATAATTAGCAATCTCCAAGAAAGTTATCTACCCCTGCAAGCCCTTCTCATCCTGGCTAATGCATCTGCTATTCCACCAAACCTCAAAGACACCTCCTGTCCTGCAGCCTATGAACCAGCAAGTGAACTATAATTTCAAGAAATTCTTCACCAAGCACATGTTCTGCCACTGCTGTGATGCGAGTCTGACAATTATAGATATGGCCTGTCAGGGTGTTACAAAAAGGCAGTAGCGTCTCTAGGCTATGCCACTGCAAGAAGGACTTTGACCTCTGTATGTAAGAATCTGTGTTCTGAGGCTGTGTCTGAATAGGATATCAAAGGATTGGAACAAAAGTGGCAGTGGTAGAGGAGAGTGTGTTCCTTGGAAAGTGCAGGGGCTTTGAGGTTTGCTGAAGAAGATGTCACCAAGGCTCATCACGTCGCACTCTACAGGAATTATAGCATGGGGAAACAAGTAAAAATCAATGATATATCTTTCATAATGATTTTAAACAATTTTGGGGGCTGGTATGGATTAAAGGCATTTCAATTAATTTCTATGAACAAAAATAATTTAACATACGAGCAATTTGATTTACGAACTCAGTCGCAGAACAAGTTATACTCATAAGTCGAGGTATCACTGTATTTGATTTTCATTGCAGCCAGTGCCAAAAAAGCCCGTTTCAAATGAATAATACGTTACAAACGGTAGAAGGACTTGCATTGCTTTGCAGTACAATGAGTCATACTCTCCACTGGCGCCTCCGCTGGCAGTAGTCCGTGCCTCCCCTGGGAGTCGCGCCTCCCAGGTTGGAATCCACTGCCTTAAGGACAAGCTGCTCTCATGTCTGCTTTGATCTAACCTCCCCGGGTGGTTCCGAACCACCCATATTCCTGTAATGGATCTAACGAGCTCAGCCTCCCCTCTTCTCAATACGTGTCCATACCACGTCATCTTAATCTCATGTTTTCCGTGATGTGCCCCCCCCCACTACCTCTAATATACCCATTCCTAATCCTATCAGCTCCCGACACCCTACTCATCTACTGCAGCATTCTCATCTTGGCTATTTTCATTCTGTTTACATGGCTCTTTCTCACTGCCCAACACTTTGATCCATATAACATAACTTGCCTAACCACTGCCCTGCAAAACTTCCCTTTTACTTGATTGGGACTTTCGAATTATACAGAACTCCACTTGTCTGTCTCCACATCAATCATCCCCCATTGATTCTATGGGTAACTTTTGAATCCAACTCCCCATTGCTCTGGATCACTGATCCTAAGTACTTCACTTCCTGCACCTTTGTCACCAGTTCCCCCAGAAGCTAACCCAACTAACCAGACCTAATCATATAAAATTAACCACAGAACAAATGAAAGTAAAATTTGATCAGGAAAATTTCATAGTAGCAAAATTATTCATTTTTATTTGGCTACAAATGCTTCAAATCCGCTACTTTTGGTGTACAGTGATGCTACTTTTTAGTCTTCAGATCTGGCAACGCTGCACAGAAGCCACATTGGGCATTGGCAAGATGGTGTTGCCGTTCCAGGTACCACACCAATTAACCATGCATTCCATGGTTTTACACAGACAGCTCATCAAAGATATGGGCCTGTAATTCATCGGGAGGCTACTATCCTTTGCAGGTTTCGAAGGGGAATTAAGATAGCTTCCCCCAGCCTGCAGGAACTTCATGCTACCTCAAGGAGGTAAATGAAACCCTTCTCCAGTATATGCCATTGCAAGTGATAATTGATGTTATCAGGGGTGGGGGCAGTATTCCTGGCCCTAACGAGCTGCCTGCAGCTCCCAAGAGGTAAACGGGTCTTTATACCCCTCAGTGACACCACCAGAGAAGTTAATAAACAGGCGTTCTGCAGCCTGTTTGTGTTTAATGAAGGCTGCCATGTGGTGCTGGGAACTGGAGACGGCTGCAAACGCCCTTGCCAGTTCCTCTGCCACCTCACATGGCAGAAGTAAATGTCTCCCTTGCATAAGGAGACCAGAGCCTCATGATGGCAAATACCTTCCCTGGATTTTCCTCAGCTTTTCTCAGACTCTCTTGGAGGGCGTGTGATAGGCAAGTGAGGAGACATACGGACTTCATGAGGAGCATTTGGCCTGCTTGACTACCCACTACCCGCCGTGTATATGCCTGGGCTCAGAAATAGTCAACATGATTGGCGAAAGTAGGACAAGACTGGAAAACGCGAAGGGCGAGCCTGCGAGCCTGAATTCCACTCTGACAGTCCGCCATCCACCATGGCACTCATGCTCGTGGTTGGTTGCATGAGCTCTGGGGACGGGTGCTAATGCCACCTCGACCACTACCTCTGTGATGTGACCCCACTAGATCGTTTACCCCATCAAAATCACTGTGGTTGAAAGTAGATATGATGGGCAATCTCCTCCCAGTCTGCTCAACGTGGACACCACTGTGATGGGTGCTGAGGCAGTGCCCTACCTCCACTGCTAATCCTGATGGGGAAGTGGTCACTTCCACAAGTGTCAGAACCTCCCATTTCAAACTTGGTGCCAACCCAGGAGAGCAGATGGAGAGGTCTATACATGACAGACCACCAGTGGCAGTCATCACATGCAAGGGGGCGCCATTGTTCTCCATGTCTCCATGTGTGTACTCCAGGTTGGACACAGGCTCCCTGACTGCTGACAGGTATAGGGAGGGGATCTTAGAGCCTTATGTGCGTCTCTTCATGGGTGCAGGTGACCCTCAGTTCTTTTTTTATGGATGACAATGCTGGATGACAATGATGGATAAATATCTTCCAAGTGAGAATATTGAGTAGAATGATTGGCTAACCAGATCTCCCGACCTGATTCCTGTTGAACATGACTGTGATGCACTCAAAATCGCCAACCATATTCCTGATCATATGTGGAATACTCATGATTTTGCAATGGAGTTTTCCCTGTTGTGGAGCATAACATACTATTGTATGTTACTGTTTTTGTACACTAAATTTTACTAAATTCTTTCCTGTGGATTTTGAGACATTTCAATAAATGTGTTTATTATCCTAATTTGGACACGACTACAGCACCTACGACTATGCATCCACCTAGAGGCGCAAAGAAGGTCTAATGAAATAATGTAGATTTTGGAAACATTCGTTTTTTTTTGCTTGAAATTCATAATCCATTCATTTTATTCTGAAATTCACACTAAGTCTCAGATCTGAAAAATTGCTGATGCTGAAGGTCATTTGTTGATTATGAATCAGAAGTAAGTTGACTAAGAGAGAGCAGGAACATCTAAAAATTCATTTTGGTTCTTGTCAGTTGACAGTAGGTAATGTAGAGGAATTCCAAGAACGGCACTGACCTAAGTCATGCCACCACGAATCAATGTCTTCATAACTCTTTGATGGCTGTTCTGGATCCAAAAGTTTAGCACAGAGTTCACAAGCATAAAATCGGTAACGAAAAACTGATGCCTGGTAACCACGTTTCCAGTCAAAATATCGATTGTATTCAATCGGATTTTTATCAAGGTATTGCAGATATTCAGCAAGTGCTTTTGGACTAGAGAACGCCAGAGCGTCTATGTAAGATCCGGGAGGTGCATACAGAGAATAATTGGCTCCACCAAAGGCCACTGGCACAACATCACGAGCTAGTGCTTCCATGAATTTCTCTGAGACATAATCATGACAAAGGGTGTTTTCAAAAGCCAAATAGAATTTGTAATCTCTGTCGAGAATACTAAAGCATTTATCTCCTTTAGGCATGCACTTGAATGGACCACATTGACCATAAATGTCCACTGGAATATATTTTTGCAATTCTGTTACAAATAATTCTCGTTTGCCTTTCGTTTTGCAGTGGCTCACGAACCAGGCCACCAACTTAGTTTTATATGCTGCATAATCTCGAACTGCGGCTTCTTGGCGCTGCGCTAGAGGTTGCTGTTGGAGGACCACTTTTCCAAAATGAGCATAAATGTCAGAATCTCGTCGATATGTCATGGTCCAGTTGAAGAAACCACCGTTGAGCTTAGTGTAGCGTTCTGTGTCCCGTGGAGGCTCAATGCTGAAGTAGACGTATCTTTGATTTGGTAAGCGGCGCGGTGGCACTTGAGAGCTGATGTCCGCTGACAAGTTCATGGTCTTACCAAAAACCATGAAAAGAACTGCGTCAGCAGAGTCCAACTTTGTTGTATCCAGTGTAAAGTCGCAATTCAAATGAGGACAAGTGGCGTTAAGACGGCGCTTATCGAACCACCAGAACCAGTCTTCACGATGACCATAAGCTGGCGTCCAAAAGAGGACTGTCGCCTTTTTTCTGTAATTTGGCTGTGGCATGTAATAAACACTAGTGTATTCGGGCAATCGGATGACTGAGTCGGTGTCCACAATGTGATGTGTCTGGAAATAAAATGTGAAATATGTTAGGAGACGACGGAGTTAGGATGTAAGATTATGGTAGCCACCCCCTAAGTTCTTTTATTTTAAATTTCAGGCCTTCTACCAAAATGCTCATAGAAGAAGGCTTACAAAAGAAATGTGAGCCTTGAATATAGATGCTCCTGGCTCATGGAAGTGTCATAGGTTGGGCACATCCTCGTATTCAGGGCTGGCTGGTGGTTGTGCCAGGCTTCGTGATGAATTTATTTATGGGACCCGAAGAAATTCTATTATCGAATTTTCTTAGAAACTTGAAAGCGTAGAGCTTCGGTCTGAGGCTCGACAAACCAACATCTGATTCGATTCTTCTGGTACTTCAGTCACATCAATAGAGGCCCTGAGGGATTACTGTCGAATAGAACCCAAACCGCGGTGTTCTTTTTCGGGGCATTGTACCCCTTCCGTCTAATGTCCCATTTCCTTCCATTTCGTGGTTACTATATCGCACGCTTTTAAAAGATCCCAATGATACGCCAAGTTTAATAGCGTGTGTGATCTACAAAATTCCTACGTATTGGAATTTTTCGCGTCGCAAATTACCTAAGGTTGTAGTGAAATCGACGTTAAATGAACCAAATCTTTTTACGGAATGGAAAGTAAATTATGAGCTCTGTATGGGCATGTGGAATGTCAGGTAGATTGAAAAAATGGTGTTGGACTCGTGCACAACCCCGTTCACTCAAATTAATTGTTTACACTTACCGTATGATGCGTTTGGCTTTGACCCCGACCTGCTCCTGTCAAGGCAATTGAGCCAAGTAAAGCCACGCTTGCTAAAACCAAAGATAACGACATTGTCTGGTAAATGTGGTAGTTGTCATTTGCAAATGTAGTGACTCATTCAACAATCTATATTTAATATAGGATTGTTGAATGAGTCACTACACTTAGGATGTCCTAGTTAAAGGAATGGTCTTGATGACGTCACTGAATCCCTTTGAAACGGAAGCCACTCGAAAAAAAAATGATGACGGGAATTTACGTTGTCGTCTCACCATTGAAATACTCGACAAATCATATTGGCCTTTGTAGTGTTTGGCTTACAGTTAAAATTGATAATTGCCTGAGAAGATGACTCAGTACCGATTGTGTTCAGACAGGTGTCCTTTTCTGTATCGACAAAATTTCCAGAATTTGCATTTCAAAAAGTTAATAGGTTTCCTTGGGTGCTAACGACAAGCGCGAGCATATTTTTCTAGTGTTGACTCTATGTCTATTCCACTCTTTAACCCTGCCCTCTCAACTATGAAGAATGTTTATTAGTTAATCGCAGGGGCGAATCCAGAGGGGGAGGGGAGTAATGCATCAATTGCTCTTTCCTCGGTGCCTCAATGGGGCTCAACTGATGAGGCATTTTCGCATTGCTTATCCCAGTTTCTACACTGCCAGTCCAATCTGTAGTTGGCTAAACCACTGACATTGTCTAAGGGGCGTTAGAGGACCTATAGTAATTGCTAGCTAGATTTATAGTAAGGGATTCTGAATACCTATTTGAAAATATTTGGGGCGCACTTTTATTTTAAGTGCTCCCCCCTGATTCGCCTCTAGATCCGCCCCTGGTTAATCGTCAATCTAACTTGGGAATTGCTAACTACGCATACTAACTTTCTGAGTAGATTGCTTATTTTTTTATTGTAAGCCCATTTCTAGACTGTGGCATATGGAGCGAGTTCTAGGCGGAATGAAGAGACGAGTGGATGGTAAGGGAATTTCTCAATCTTTTGGGCCTCTCAATATCTAAATCAGGCACTGGATGCCATGCTTACCTTACGTGCCCCTGGTTACAGATTCAATCCTGGTCGGTTTGGGTGTGGCTTTTTCGAAGGAAGGGCTGAAGGAAATGGAAAGTGTGCCTTCCAATTGAAGAAAAGAAATCTGCGGTTATCTAGGTTTTACCATTGCACGTTAAAGAATCTTTTTACATTGAACGCGTAGGTTGGCAAAACTGTGCCGCGGTCGATAGATAACCCCTATGGCTTTGACAGTGGCGTACCTAGGATTGGTGTCACCCGGTGCGGCAAATCCTTTAGTCACCCTCATCATTGACCCCACAAACGCACTATGACAGTTATAATATGACAATATTATGGCAAACCTAAGACTTTGCGATAGTGTCACCCGGTGAAGTCCACCCACCCCCTCGGTACGCCACTAGGCTTTCGTAGAGGAAAAACAACCCCAACGATTAAACCAACACTGTTTGATAAATTAGGTTGTGTGAAAACCCTTTGACACATTTTTGTCATGATTTAAGCACGTCGGCTAGCCTTTTTGTTGTGTTGTTTGAGTCATTTATCGAATTACCACGTGAGCCACTAATTCATGCTTGGGCCTATCTATACCTTTTCTGTTCCATCACAGAATTTTGGAGAAAGGCTCAAAAAAACCCAAAAGCATTCTGGGGGTACCTATAAAAAGTGCAAAAAGGGCGGTTATAGGAAACTTAGCCATGTCATTTGCAAAAAAACATTTGCAAACAGGAGTGCCAGTGTCAGTTGGGGATTAACAAAAGTAAATGGAGGAGGTTGTCATTACAAGAGAGGGAATTAAGAAGCTTTTGGATAAATTACTGGTCCATACGACTATGGGGCCAGATAACATTTCTCTATTTATCCTACAAAGACATTCAGGGATTGTCAGCTACTATTTGGTGGTAATTTTTTTTTAAAAAAAAGTCATTACACTTTGCCATTGTTCCCTCCTCCTGGAGGCTGGCAAATGTTGTGCCAATCTTCAAGTCAGGGCAGATCCCAAGTGCTACAGGCCAGCCACTTTGACTAGTGCAGTATGCAAGACATTTGAGCATATACTATTCTCACGTATTATGGGATATTTGGAGGAAAATGTCATCCTTAGCAATAATCAGCATAGGTTTAGGAAAGACAGGTCATGTGACACTCAACTAGATTGTTTGATGGACTATATTCAGAGAGCGCTAGACAAGGGTAAGCAGGTTGATGTTGTGTTCCTGGACTTTGAGCAGGCCTTTGTCATGGTACCCCATAACAAGCTTGTTTCAAAAATTTCCAGGTTAGGGATTCATAATAAGGTTTTCAGTTGGTAAAGGCCTACCTGAATGGCAGGCAGAAGAGAGTCCTTTTTGATGGTAAATCTTCAGAATGGACACCTATAACATCAGGAGTACCACAGGGAAGCGTATTTGAGACCTTCACTCTATAAAATTTATGTTAATGATATAGGGCTTTACATACAATACTTTCTTGAGCTATGATTGGAGCAGAAAGTGCGAGTTGCCAATAAACCAACACCGATGTAGCTTCGTTAGGATAAGCAGGTCTATAAAGCAGATTGATTTCGCTTATTTCATGTGGTGTTAATGGTTAATAGGGTTGAGACGCATAAGCGCCTTGGAATTATTCTCAACCCTGAGAGCACTTGGAAAGAGCACACTGACAAATTGATTGGGAAGGCTGGGCGTGCCCTCCGTTTAGTTAGAAGAGTGCGGGGGGGCAGCACAAAGGAAGTAAAAGAAATAGCCTTTTTTTTGGGTTTTGGGAGTTTCGCCCCCCCCCCCCCCCCCCGAGAGAGGATTTGATATCCGTTTGAAGTACCCATGATGGGCAGAATCGTATTTGCAGGAAACGCGACGTCACCTTCAGCATGATGGCATTAAAATAGCCCCGCATGGAATGTCACCGTATAATAGCATTTTAGACCCAATTTCGATATACATTCTAATTATAAATTCGGGATAAATATGAATAATTTATTTCTCATTTAAATAAAATTATAATAACTTATTTAAGTTATAAAGTATTTTCATTTGGAGTAGACACCTGAAATCCGCGCACAAAAAACAATGAAAGTCCATTTTGGTGCCCAAAATTAAACGTCGACAATTGAAAAGATATGTTTACGAAATCTAATTTTCATGTTGTTCTGATCCTTTGTATCACGGACCGTTTGACAGTTTGCTTCAGAGATGGCTCATCAGGGAGTTCTAAATGCGATGTAGGATCTTAAAGGAGCCACGTGGGTTCATGTGTTCCACTTCTTGTCGAATGAGACTGCCATTAAAATGCAATAGTAATTGCGACCAATTTGTATAGTGCAATGGTCAGAAGCAATAGGATGGTCAATGGTTTGTCTTGGATTCCAGAGCATTTTACAACTGCACTTTCCCCTAATTTCAATGAAAAAAAATAATTCACATTAAATGCAAATTTTTAAAATTTTCTCTTAAGTATCCACCACATAGCATGACGGCCTATTGGCCCTCAGACGGCAATGGCTCAGAGATGCGAGCCTGATGACCTAATTCGCTGGGCCCGCTTGGTGATTCCGGAGTAAGCCAAAAAACTGAATAATGGAGAGGCATGGAAAGCATATTTTTATACTGCACTGGGTTCAATTATAGGGGGTACACAAAGAAGTGGTGCCCAAGGAAGCCACTGGCCTGTTCAACCGTAGTATTGCCTACCCCTGACGTAAGCAGGAAAGGAGTTTGTATAGGAAGACAGCTGTTCTGTGTATTGGAGCTGCTTAATCATGGAGGTACTGGAGAAGATTCAGTGCAGATTTGATCCTGGTGGAGGGGGTGAGGGAACCATAAATTACAGATTCTAGAAGACTGAGAAATAAAGCCATTGCCCTGTGAAGTGTGAACGATGTCACCATTGAAAGAAAACAAGCCTTTCTAAAATTGAAACACTATATGTATACATATTAATCGGCAAAATTTCAGAGTAAAATTCCTTGACGATAAAATTTTCTTCAGCAGTAGGTTGGACAAAATCTTTTTGTCGACTACGGCAGGGTGAGATACACCACTCCTTCGTCAGAGCCGAGGACACAGGAGGTAATTGTTGGAAGGTATTTTCAAACTCTCGATTGCCGCCGTAAGCTGCAACTCAATGCATGTTGAATGTCGGAGGCAACATGTTTTACTGTGTCGAGGCAACTTAGTTTACCGATACCAGGTGGAAGTAAGGAGCTCCACGAATAGATGAATAGCCTATTTTTATGTTCGGAAAATCTTCACTCACTGAAACCAGATAGTCATCTACACATATTTTACTTCACTGCTCTTCTTACCAGCAGCGTGGCTTACTAAAAGCGAAGTCGCCACAGCCTCTGACTGGGATTGATCCTGCGCCTCATCTTTCTGACACCAAGACAAACGAAGTAGCCATACCTCGCTCTGGGAAAGTTGGCCATAAAGCGAAAATTCGCATAAAAAAACATTTTAATACAAACCCATTCCCAAATTGTTTTTATAAAATAAAAATGCGTTTTTCTTTTTATTTCATTTAAAAAGCTTGCGTATAAAATAAAAATACATAAGTAATTCGTACTGAACGGAAATTCATCACCATACCCTTATTCCGCCTGTGGCAGAGTCGGAACTGCGGGTTTTAGACCTCCACTCTCGTCTATCTCCTACTAGTTCCTCGTCCACCCTACACACCACCATGTCCTCATGAACAACCTCTTCCCACGTCTGCTTTGGTCTCCCTCTGCCCTGGGTGCTTCCAACCACCTGTAATCCTGAAGTAAACCTAATAAGCTCCTCCTCCTCCTCTCTTCTCATTACATGTCCTTAGCACCCCAAGCTACCCCTAATATACTCGTTCCTAATTCTATCAGCTCTCGACACCCACTTGTATACTGCAACATTCGCATCTCGGCTACTCGCCTTGCCCCGGCTGTTTTTTACTGCCCAATACCTTTCAAGCCTCCCTTTTCTGTCGCTGCTCTGAAATCGTCTAGGCGTTCTCTAATAGTTCCCTGTAGTCACTAAGTTTTCCTAAATCATCGGCAAATACCATCACTTAGGGGTCCATTCTCCAACTCCGGTCAGCAGACGAATTACGTCCTACAGAGGTTCACATGTTTTTATTATGGAATGGCATGGTCGTAAGGGTTGTGGGCGTGGCCTGTCTGTCCAAACAGGAAGCACCTTTGGGGACTGACCGCGGGTCTGCTCGGGGTTAAGGGAAAATGCGAAAAGGAGTGGGAAGCAGTCACTTCTGGACAAACCCGAGGGAGGCAATTTTGGTAAAACCCCTTGCAGATAACAACAACCCATCAAGGGGAGGTTCAGGAATGTTACACATGCGCAGGACGTTATGTACATTAGGATTTTTCGCATTTTTCGACCTATAACGAAATATTTTGGGTCGTTAATCGAAAAAGTGTCATAATTAAAGAAGGCAGTTATATCGAAACGCCATATAAAGAGCGGCCGTATAGCGAGGTATGAGTGTACAGTAATTTAAATTTTCGTTCTACTTACTTGTACAAGTTTCTGGGTTATTTTCACACACGTTGGATTTATCGCACTTTAGACAATCATTGCACAGGTCACCTTGCTTAGACTCTACAAACAAAATAGATTAGTCATCCCAGGTACACTTAGCAAGAATCGTACTTTTACTAATTTGCTAGACTTTTGCCTACCTTGAAGACAGCCAATCATTTTGTAGTCGTCTTCAGGTTTTTCACGTGCCTTGTAAGTTAACTGATTTGGGGCCACACATTTACAGATACCATCGCTGCATGTGGCGTTGTATGTCTTACACTGGTCATTCCTGTTACAGCTCTGCTCATACTCTATTCCTATGTTAAATATAAAACATGAAGTGATGTAGCATAGGGATTGCTTGAACCGGAGAGCGGGAATCATTATACACTGTTTTTCTTGTCATTAGGGATACCTGAATTCTAGCGCTGATATAGCAAAATACTAGCGTTCTGAAGTGTGCGCAAATTTAGTTGAATGTAGTTTGTTCCCAGCGTACCGATGGCAGAGGTGAGCTGCTACTTGGTTGCAGTACCCCTAGTCAGAACTGTCTCAACGACCAAGGGAACAAAGGAGAATGTGGGAAGGAGACGCGGAATGTTAGGATCCTAACGGGAAAAGGAGAGGAATTAGTTATCTTCTTTAAAGCACGGGAGGATTAGTGTAGCGTTTACTCAAGAAACAAGATGGAAGGGGACTAAATAAAGGGTCCTAGGGAGGAATATGAGCTCCTTTATACAGGTAGTAAGAGAATAAGAGGAGTTGGTTAGGACCATTACTGGGACGCAGACTATTGGAAGCAGCCAATGTAGATTATAATCATAGTAGACGTTCGAGATAGGGAACGTAGTGGGAGAAATGACTTCAAAACCAGGGTCCTTTGAAAATGAAAAGGCCTCAAAAACAAGGATCCTTAGAGAATGAAAGGGTTTTGTAAAATACGATTGTCAAAACATTGAAGAGACATAAAAAAGTTGAGGTAATAACTTCACGAACATGACAGACTCAAATATTTTCTACAACATGGTACTGTACTCACCATGTCTTCAAAGTTAGAGATTTGAACTTGAGAGGGAGTGGCTTGTTGCGTTGGACACACCAGTTCTCGTCTGATAACTGAAGTTAAGCAGCACAACCCCAGCTGGTACTGACATGGGTGGCCGCTTGGGAAAACTGGGTACTGCAACGACCCAGTAATGATGGGTACTGGGTCGTTGCATTGATGTAGTGTCTGTGCAGTCTCTGCATTATAACTACGTAGTGGACTGGGGTTTTAATGACCTTGTAGTTGAAGGGTCCTAAAACACCAACGAATGAACAAAATCGAACTTGAGATCATCTGCATTCCCCTATCCAGAACCCTATACTGCAGTAGCATTTCAAAATTGTGCCATGAGTCCCGATAGGTGGACGGCCTGAGTAAAGCCAGTTTAATGTATTTCTTTTCTGCGTTTTCACTGTGAGTAGTGCAGTGGGAAGAATTTCCCTTCTGTAGCTTGTGGGTCTCGGATGGAAAGATTTTGGAGGCATTAAACTTCTCTGTAATGACTTTTTCCGCTTTTCAGAATCGAGAGATAGTAGCACTTAATCCCAAAATAGTATCAGTTTTGTTCTACCAGCTCTAGTTTGGGAGATGGAGCTTAGTCACCTTAGATGCTGGTCAGTAGAAGTATAATAATGTCTTAGTGAAATATCTATTTTATCCAATGGATGTTGAGAGTGTTAATGGGCGGTGTGGGTTCCAGATTAGATTAGGTAAATGTGATCAATATTTTGTTAAAGACTCAATAATTGTCATGGTATCTCCAAGAAGAAAATGCTTGAGACATTAACGAATTCTGCTTAGGAAGCAAGCTAGGTACACAAAATATCCCTGCATTTTATGTCTTTGGAGTATCAGAGTCAAACATGACCACTGAATAAGAAAAGAGTAAACCTTGAGAAGAGAAATGGTACTTGGAAAACAATACATTAACATTGAACCTTTGATTGAGAAAGAGAATTACGAAGCCGTATGTTAAAGCCACGATAAAAGATAGCTCATGCTTTGGCTATAATCAAATACATGTACAGGACTGAGTAAGGAAACAACTGAAAGCATTGGTTTGATGTCCATTGATTCTATGAACATAGTTGAGTCTTGTGCATGGTCTTAATATAATTTAAGACATGTACAACTACATAACTAGGTTACATTCCAATTAGGATGTAGAGGATGTGTCTTCTTTTGTTCTTGTTGTGCAAAACTTCCTTGGAAACCATAAAGTGGACAACAACTCAGAATTAGTGGAAGAAATGCTCTCCGTTTTCCATAAGTTTGACTGTAATATCAGCCGCCTCAGTGACACAGTGGGTAGCACGTTTAGCAACTTCATAGACAATTCCTCCACACTTGGTAGAGTGCAAAACCCAGCAAAGTGATGTTTGAAGCATTCAGGAACCTATTTTTTTTATTGTGTTTCATTTGATATTCTCATTAACTTTGAAATTGACATTTAGTGTTTATTTGCGTGTGGGTCTCAAGATGGGTCCCAGGAATGCCCAAACATCACTTTCCTGGATTTGTAGGGCTACTCTACCAGGGGTGGAGAAATGAAGTAAACAGCAGTGATATTGGATGGATCACATACATTTTGCCATAAACACCTTCATGCCCTTTGTGGTTGACAAAATGTGCTACTTGCCATAATTAGCTGGAGGTGAAGGATGTCATGTGAGTTGTGGAATAATGGAACACCTTCCCATAATACTTTCCAACAGTTACTCATTATTAAAGGCATTTTGTAACTTTTATGAGTTTCACCTGATTAGCTACTGGATGAATTTGACCTTTGTGGCATGTTTTATCATTTTCTTAGGTGACCATTGGTAAAATTGGTATTATTTTTTTTTTGTATAATTTTACATCATTTGATAGGCCAAATAACTTTTCAATTGACTTTTTTGGTGAATCAGAATAGGGTCCGAAGATAGGTTCCAGAAAGGGCGAAATGGCGCTTTATGGGGAACCATACAGGGAAGTGATACAGGACACAAATAGGAAGTACAGTGGAACCTCCAAAGTTGACCACCTCTATAAGTTCACCACCATTCATATGTTGACCACACTTTTGTGATTTGTTTGTCCACCATTGGTAAGCATAGGAGAGTTAATTCTGTATGTCGATCAACTCCGTAAGTTGTATCTTGACCACCATATTTGGGGATCACATCAATTTGGCGCATGACAATTTGGCGTACGCAAAATTTAGCATATGATAATTTGGCATACACACCGATCTTATGGGTGCGCACATTTGTTCAAAATTGCAACTGTCATAACCAGTGGTGGATCCAGGATTTTCGTCGGGGGGGGGGGGTTGAGCTAAACCTCACATATTATGCGAATATAAGTTTATATGTGCATGGGAGGGGGTTGCAACCCCAAAAACCCCATCCTAGATCCGTGCATGGTCATAAGTTATTGCAACGGTCCCGTATAACACAGTTATGTTTGTTTGCTTGTGTTTTAGGGCCCATCGACTTCAAAGGTCATTAAGGCCCTATAACAGTTATGGCAGGCATTCAATGTTCTATTAACTTGCAACGACTATTGAAATATGAACAAATTTGGGCATCCAAGAGATCGGTATGTACGCCAAATTTGTATGTATGCCAAATTGTCGCACGCCAAATTCACTACACCAAATTGACTACACCAAATTGACGTAGACCCCATATTTGAGACACAGTCTGTTACTTGCACAGCATTTTGACCTCCACAAGTTGACCAGGAGAATGTCGTGAACATTACATGAGCACTTGCCTTTAGTGCGTCTTTTGATTTTGCTATTTTGGAGTCCCCAAGTGTAAGTATAAACTGACTGACGTTTTAGAACACTAACAGAAGACGATGTTTGCCATTCACAACAGGAAAATAGTGATGATGTGCTTTGTTAGGGCGAACTGGTGATGAATGTGCAAAAGGTAAAGTTCTTAGGGCCAACGTCCCAACACAATTGGGGAGATAGACTGGGGTGAGACCCATAGAATCAAAGTTGGAAGGTTAAAGTGGAGACAGGCAAGTGGAGTCATGCATGATAGGAGGGTCCCAATCAAATTGAATGGAAAGGTCAGGCCTGCTATGCTATATGGATGTGTGTTGGGCAGTGGAGGAAGAAACACATAAATAGATTGCAAGTAGCCAAAATGCGAATGCTGTGGTATATGAGTGGGGTGTCAAGAGTTGATAGTTAGGAATGGTATATTAGAAGTAGCCTGGGGTTGGGGGAGATGGTTGAGGTGGTATAGAGAGTGTGTAGTGTCGACCTGGACCTGGTGAGAGATAGATGAAAGTGGGTGGGGGGCTACTACTCGCAGACTTGACCCCGCCACAGGCGGAATAAGGGCATGATAAGAATGAATCTATATGTTGACCAATTTCTTATCGCTCTTGAGAGGCCAACTAATAGAGGTTCCGCAGTATGAGGGTCTCCAAAAATTTGTAACCTTTATGTGTCCTGCAAAGAACCTATTTGGCCCTTTCTGTGACCTATCTTGTGACCCTTATGCAATACACCAAGAAGGCAATTGGAAAGCTATTGGGCCTATTAAAATTTTGCACAATGAAGAAAAAATGCAAATTAGACCATTGGTCACTTCACAAAATGATAATTTCACTTAGGTCAACTGAAGGTCAAACCTTTTTCAACTAATAGCTAAACATGTAAAACTCATAAAAGTTACACAATGAAGGATGTTACATGTGTTGTAACATGTTGTGACATCCTCCACCTCCAGCCAAATATGGTGAATAACAAAAAAACTTTGTCATCAACAAAAGGCATGAAGGTGTTTAAGGGAAAAAGTGCATATTCGATGAAATTTCACTGCTGTTTATTTTGTTCCTCTACACCTGGAAGGGGAGAGAGAAGTTTTCAAGCTAGCCAAGGCTAGGGATAGGGTAGCTAAAGATACACCCCAAGCCATAACAGTGAAGGATAGCGAAGGTAGGATCCTGCTCTCCCCACAGGGGGTAAAGAGCAGGTGGGAAGAGTACTTCCAGAACCTCTTGAGTGCAGCTGGAGGACAGGAGGGCCTCTCCACCTATCCTGCATCAGCAGGGGTTGTGGACAGGGTTACTGAGGAGGAAGTAGCCAGGGCACTTAGGAAGATAAAAGCCTGAAAAGCTGTAGGCCCAGACAAATCCCCATCCAAGTGTGGCACAGCCTAGGGACGACAGGTACCAACTGGTTAGGGAAACTTTTCAGCAAGATAGCTAGTGGAGATAAAATGCCATCTGCATGGCGGGAGAGTTGGATAATACCACTCTTCAAGGGCAAAGGGGATGTCCAAGATTGCAGTAACTACAGAGGTATAAAGATAATGAGCCATTCCATGAAACTCTGGGAGAGAGTGATGGAACGTCGCCTCCAGGATAGAACTAGTGTCTGTGGAAATCAGTTCGGGTTTATGCCAGGCAGGTCCACTATGGAGCCAATCTTCATTCTGAGGCAGATGGTAGAAAAGTATAGGGCAGCAAAGAAAGACCTCCATGCCATCTTTATTGACCTGGAGAAGGCCTTTGGCAGTGTCCAACGACCGGTAGTTTGGGAAATATTACAAAAAAGGGGTGTTGAGGAAGGGATCATTAGAATAATCCAGGATATGTATGATGGCTCCACAACCAGGGTAAGGACACCTTGGGGGAATACCAGGGGCTTTCCAGTAAAAGTCGGGGTGCACCAGGGTTCAGCACTTAGCCCATGCCTTTTCATCCTGGTTTTGGACAAGTGGACAGTGGTAGGAGACTGGGCCCCTCAGTGCCTGGCATTTGCAGATGATATCGAAAAAGTTAGTGATTGCTGGGAACAGATAGAGAAAGGCCTAAACGATGTCAGACAAGCGATAGAAAGGGTGGGCAAAAGATTAGCATGAAGAAGACCGAATATTTAGCTTTCAATTAGGAAGGACAGGGAAATAACGGTGATGTTCGCCCAAGGGGTGAACTGGTGAAGAAGGGATCATTTAACCCTAATGTCCATACCCGGGTATCCATTTTGACTTTCAGTTGAAATAACTATTTTGAAAACAGATTTTGTTCTATAATGCCGATTCCCCATACTTTCATTTGTTATGAGTCGATTCAACTCAGTTTTTGGTATTGTCATTGGTATTGTATTGTCATTGATTTTGTCATTGTTCAATACCCGGGTACCCAAGTACCCAATAGCCTATTTTGCAAAATTCATGTAGAAAAATACAATTTTTTATATAAAGGCTTAGAAATAAATGCAAATTATTAAATAAATAACGCTTTAATACTTAATTTTTATCAGTAAGAAGTAGCTGAGATGTGAATGATAGTGCATGAGTGGGATTTTGATAGCTGATGGAATTGGGAAGAAGTATATTAGACATGGCTTGTGGATGAGGGACATCGTGGAAAAGAATGAGGGAGGGTATATTGAGCTGGTATGAATATCCAGAGAAGCAGGGGAGGAGCTCATTAGGTACGTTATGGGAATGCAAGTGCAAGCACCCAAGGTACTAGAAGACCAAAAGCAGACGTTAGTGCAGTAGTGTATGGGGTAAATGGGTACCTGGTGGTAGAGAGATGGGAGTGGAGGGATGCAACCCACAAACGTGACCCTGCCACAGGCAGGGAAAGGGTATGATGATGAATGGATGCATGGGGTATGGCCATATATCGTGAAGAGGAAAGAAGAAGGGTAGGGTAGAATCAAAACAAACTTGGGACTAGTTTGGAGCTACGCAGAAGTGGAGAGCTAGAACCAATGGTAGATCCAAGGGTGGATCAGGGTGGAGAACTTCAAAATGTGTGCTCCAATAATTTTTAAATATTCAGAATCCCTTGGTATACATCTAGCTAGCAATTACAATAGGTCCTCCACTGCCTCTCAGACAGTGTCCTATCTCAGTATGGATACCCGGGTACCTGGCTATTGAACAACGTTGAACATTCTGGGTATTGACATCAGGGTTAAGGGATCATTTGGGATCAACGTTCCAAAGCAATGGGGAGATAGACTCAGATATGACCCATAGAATCAATGGGGGTGGCTGAAATGGAGGCAAGCCAGTGGCGTCCTGTGTGATAGGAGGGTCCCAATCAATTTGAAAGGGAAGCTCTACAGGGCAGTGGTTAGGCCAGCTATGCTCTAAGGGTTAGAGTGCCGGGCAGTGAGGAAGAGCCACATAACTAGAATGCAAGTAGCCAAGATGTGAATGCTGCAATACATGAGTGGCATGTCAAGAGCTGATAGAATTAGGAATGCATATATTAGAGGTAGCCAGGGGGGTGGTGGACATCGCCAAAAAATGAGGGAGAATAGGCTGAGGTGGTATGGTGACGTCATGAGAAGAGGGGATGAGGAGCTAGTTAGGGGTATCCCTGGAATGCAGGTGGTCGGTAGCACCCGGGGCAGGGGGAGACCAAAGCAGATGTGGGAACTGGTGGTCCATAAGAACATGGCAGTGTGTGGGGTCGACAGGGTCATGGTGTTAAATAGACGAGAGTGGAGGGCGAGAACCTGCAGACCCGACCCTGCCACAGGCGGGATAAGGGTGTGATGATGATGATGATGACACCTGGTATGGTTCAGAACCCAGCAAAGTGATGTTCTTAATGAGAACTATCTTGAGACCCACATGTGATACACAATAAATGTCAATTCCAAAGTTGCTGGGCATATCAAATAAGACATTTAAAAAATGTTATTGAAATCAAACCAATGGGCACCCCAAAACCTGAAGTACATGTCAGCTGCAAAAGAAGCAATAAGGTCGAAATGGGCAAATGAAATGCTGAAGGAAATCACCAGTTAAGGGTTGTGCTCAACATGAAGGCCTTCAGGATGCAGCCATTCACCATAGTTGGCTGGAGGTGTTTAATTTATTTCCTGACAACACATAGATGGTGTTCCTTTCTCTAAAATGTATACAGTCGCTTAACTACAGTTGTTTTAACTGAAAGTGACCCACATTTGGTGGGTGGCCCACAATTGGTACTCTTACCCTATGTTATGTGTGTTGTGGAACAACAGAACAACTTCACATACTATAAGATCAGGTGCACACTATGTCAAAACTCTCTCATGATTGCTACACAATCACTCCATCTATGCAAATGGCATGGTGGAATTCCCAAAAATAAACAACAGTAGACTGATGATAAATAAGCATAGGGATTACAGCTTTGGTTGGCAACCAGCTGTGGAAAAACATTGACCAAAATATCACCCTTGTGTCCATTCAGAGGGACAAGATGGGTACCCAGCCACCAAAAGTAGCAATTCTTCTTCATCCATGCTGTTCTCATCAGGATTTAAACCAAACTGAAAACAAAATGCAGTGATCAGAATGGAGCAATGGTGTATGGGCTAATTTTTGGACGTCATTCATTCAGACGCCATCCAAATGGAGCAATCGTGTATTGGGGCCTTAAAAAATCCATGGCATGGTATCCCTCAAAAATGGCATGGCGTCACTCCAAAATCGCAATGTAGGTGGGGAAACTGAAATGGATGACGTGGCACAATGAGCTTGGTTGGATTTCTGGTCAACCCAAAATCCATCCAATCAATCCATCACTCCATCTCGCCAATGACCATGTGTGGCAAAAAAGGAGCTTGCCCCTCTGGCGTCGGTGGAATTCTGCAAAAAGAACAGTTGCCTAAAGGCTGGTTCCCTGGCATGTGACACCGATGCAAATTGAGTTCGAGCAGACAAAATGCCACAGAAACTGATAACGTAGGAACTCAACTTTTTTGCCATGGTAGCGCAAAATCAATCAAAAAGTGGAGTAGAGATGTAGTCAAGCATTTCTTGCTTACAACCGTCACACGCATTTCATTGGCTATTACTTTTCGAATATTGTTTGCTATTTAAATTTTATTGGCTGTTGGATTTTTGTGCTGTGGGCGCCACCCCACAGGCATTTTTGGAAACATTTACACTTTGCATTCTTTCTCGCCTGCCACGGAACCACAACAGGCGCAATTTTGCTTAGCACTTGTGGTTGACGTCATAATTTTGTCATCTGCTCAGGCGCAATTCTTTCTCATGTCACATGCCAAGGAACTAGGCATAATGATAAATAAGTATAGGGGTTGCAGCTTTGGTCGGCAACCGGCGGTGGAAAAATAATGACCAAAATATTGCCCCAGTGTTCATTCAGAGGGACAAGATGGGTACCCGACCCTGCCTCAGGCAGGAAAGTGGTTAGGAGCTGCTTTCTTTGCTAATGGAAATTCCTATTTAGTTAATTCCAATGTTGCGTGTTCTTTTTTATAGTGAAATAAAATTGCAATTCAATGATTACTAGAATCAACAAACTAACGAGGAGTTATTCAACAAATTCACAAACAACAACTATGTTCTGGCAACTGAAGAAGATTGTTCTCAACCTTCTGTCCTTCAAATTCAAACTTGAACGCCCGCATGGTGAAAGAATTTGAATGCATCATGACAGAGAAATTCTCTCTCATGGTGCAAGCGAATTCTTAACGAATGTTGGTTGCTATGGCAACCTTGTACCACAACTATTTGGATGAGCGCTGCACCCAAGTAGATACATACAATAATGGGCCATATGCATAAAAATGAAGCCAATACTCCTGAGCAAAAGATCACACGTTAAGCAAATGCTTGGAGTCTGGAGTTTGAGGAAAAGCATTTGCTTCATTCTTTATGTATAATGAAAACCTTTGCCTCCAATGCATTTACTCACTCATATAAGCATTTGCTTCAATAGACGCCCCATTAAAAAGCAGATTGCAATCAACACTCACGTGTTAACATGTCTATTGAAATAGTTGATCTTGAGAATAGTGACAAAATTATAAATTATGCATAGTGAAGTAGATTGTGGAAATGATCAGTTTATTTTCTGTGAGTAGAAATGGCTGACTCCACAACCTGCAGTGGAGTCAGCCAAGCAGCCATAATGGGCCAAACCTTGTGGAGGCTGCTCAAGGATGAAAGGGGGAATTAGCAGCACCCAATGTTCAAGCAACCACGCATGTCAGTACAAACTTGGGCTACATTGCTTAACTTCGGTGATCTCATGAGAACTGGTCTGTCAATGCAATAAGCCACTCTTCCAATTCAATAACCACAGTTGCTTCACATTGAAATGAAAAAGGGACATGCTTTAAAGGAATTACTACAATTGTATGAGATTGAAACTGATCCACCATGGTGGTGCAGTGGGTAGCACACTTGGGCACCTGTCCCAGTAGTTCTAGGTTCAATATGGGACTGAGGGGGGGTTGGGTTCTTTTGGGTGAGAGGGAGGCCCCAAGTGCACCTTTTTTTGGAAAAGAAGTCAAACTGGTGCCCCATGTGGTCCATGATGGCAGAACCCTCTCTACTATGCAATGGGTATATGTGCTGACATTTGCAGGTATCTGTGCTGGCCTAGTACAACAGTATTTTGAAGTTTTGAAGCAGGACAACCTTTTCTGTTTAATATAGTTCACCTCTATGAACAGAAGGCTTTTCAATGAAAATATGATTAGTCTAAAACTCCAAATGCTGATGAAAAATGATCAAATTCTGCTATTTCTCCTGTTCTCTCACAATTTCATTTTTGTTAGGTGGAAACTTGATCCAGTTAGATAATTTGTGAAGTATTTTAGCCATAACCACATTTATTGTTCTTGAAACAGTTGACTGATGGGTGCCCAAATCCTCCTCTATGCCAGATTGAAAACCAGGGTCAGCTAGATAATACAAGAATATATTCATTTTCTGTACTGATTAAACTGCACCTCTTCGTTTTTGATGACACTCTCCTAAGAAGTAATAAACAAGTCACTGCACATTCTCTTCATTAAATCTATATGAAGTTTTACAATCTCCATGATCTGTCCCTCCAGGTATTTTTTGTTTGCATTTCTCAAAGTACTTCTGCCATATTTCACTATTCAGGAATCAGTCAATCACCATCATACACATGAAAGCTACTACTGACAGGATGCCAGTTTTATGGAGCAAGTGCTTATTTAAGCTAGCAAATGCTTGGTATTATGCATATGAAATGCTCACTTCTAAGCAAATGCTCATTGAAAATAAGCATTTACTCTTTAGAGAGAAAGAGCAAAGAGTAAAACCTCTTGCTCCTACATTTTATTTATAAAAGAGGGAGCATTGCCTTGAAAGTAATAGCAAAAATGGTTTTGCTCAGTATTATGCATATTGGCACATATGTGAGCCACTACACTACACCCCCCCCTGTAAGACGTTTAGGTGTTCTTGTAAGGTGTTCTTGTAAGGTGTTCTTTCAAATTACGCCCACAGTGACGTTCAAAAGTAGCAATTCTTTTCATCCATGCTGTTCTCACCAGAATTCAAACCAAACTGCAAACAAAATGGCATGAACAGTATGGAGCGATGGTGTGTATGCTGATTTTTTGGACATTATCCATTCGGACATCATCCTAATGTTTTCCATCCAAAAGAAGCGATCATGCATGGGGTCCTTTATGTGCTCAGTTTGGGCAATGAAAACCAGTGGGTAGCCACACACTTGAAAAAGGGAATCTCAAGACAAAACTCATTGACAACCACAGAGCACATAAGACTGTTGTGAGACAGTTTTGACTTAGTGTGCACCTGGCCTTATACTTTCCAACAGTTATCCGTTATTAAAGGTATTCTAAAATTTTTCTGAGTTTTATCTGTTTAGCTCAGCTATTAGTTGAAAAAGGTGTGACCTACAGTTGATCTTCGTGACACTTATCATTTTGTGAGGTGACCATTGGTTTGATTTCCACAATTTTTTCGCCATTGTGCATAACTTTCCAATTTACTTTTTTGGTGCATCACAAATGGGTCCCACGATAGGTCCCAGAAAGGGCTGAATAGGCCCTTTGTAGGGCACGTGAGGTCACAATCGGTTGGAGACCCACATACTTCCTATTTGTTCCCTGTATCACTTTTTCCATTTTCCCCACAGTTTAGAAGAGTTTGGGGACGACGACAGACCCCCCCCCCCCCCCCAAAAAAAAATGTGAAAATGTGTTTTGTCCGGACTACAGTGTTATTTCGTGTTAACCGACATTTCATGTTAAGCGTTTTTGTGTAGATTTGATTTATTTCATGGGTTGGGGAGTAAGCCAAGCAGCCATAACAGGCCGAACCCTTAACAGGAGATGAGGAGGTAGGTGTAGAGCAGTGATTTTCAACCAGGGTTCCGTGAGGTCCGCCCAAGGGTTCCGCCAATGGCAAGGAAAATATAAAAATAATGAAAACACAAGAAACGAGAACGACTTTTGTCTGTGGAAGATGAACTTCGGGTGTCTCTCTCAAACATTAGGCCACGAATTCAACTCAGTGGCGGATGCAGGATTTTCGTCAGGGGGGTTGAGCCATAGGCAGCGATTGGAAACGCAATTTTCATTTGTCAGTGTCAATGTCGACCCAAAATTTAGGGAGAGTTGCAACCCCAAAAACCCCCCTTGGATCTGCGCCTGCAACTGCTTATGCTAACACACACCTGTATCAATTAATGCTTTTTTCTATCACTGTATGGGGTTCCGCAAAAGTTCTAAATGTTCCAAAGGGTTCCACGAGAAGTCTAAATGCTCCAAAGGGTTCCGTTTCAATAAAACGGTTGAAAAACACTGGTGTAGAGGATGTGGGACAAGGGAAATTTGCATCACCCAACGTTCTTTACCAACCACCCATGTTGGTACCAACGCGCTCTTGCACTGCTTAACTTTACTGATTTTATGAGAACGGGTATGTCCAACGCAACTATGGCTGCACCTGAAGGTTAAAAGATTTTCACCTTTACAGTTAAATTCCGTTGCGTGCAGCTTTGTTCAATAGTGTAATATTATGCAAATTATGCTATATTTAAATGTGTATGTAGTATGATTGAATTAGCATATAAGGTTGATCAGCTCCATCTCAAAAACTAGAGCTAATATGGCAAAACTGAAGTTAATTTTGGATTCAGCGACACTTATGCTAGGGGCTGTATGAGAGTAGTGCATCAGCAAACATTGCTATCGATATAGGGTCATCGTTAGGGACAAGCGAATTAACCATTGTTACCAAATGGCTACCTACCTGTTCCTGTTGTAATTCGAGTTGATTCACTCAATGTCGTCAGCTTGTCGTTGCGCACGTATCCAGCTCTTAATGTGTAGTAGCCAGCATTCAGCTGTGGTATTAATAGTGAGATTTGATGATGATTCCGGCTGACCTTTTGAACCACTCCTTCACCCAATGCAACCTTGTATGTTGATGAAGGGGAATCGTCCAGGGAATCTGAGAATTATTCATTCTATTAATACTAAGCACTCCAACTTGGACTATTCCAAAATGAGATTTGGAAAGTCTTACAGAACCACAATGTGGAATCCAATCTAGAATCGAGAGCATATTGTATTAAATAGCTGATGGTGCAAGAAGTTGAGCCACTAGTGGAATTGTCTTTGTCACACCAAACGACAGAATCAATTATTTTCGGTGGATCTACAAAAGAACAACGTATGTACATCAAATAACCACACTTTATTTCGCCCATGGCAGGGCTTGATGCCTGGACATGTCACGCAGTCCAACCTGTTGGGCTTACTTATGGCTGCCTCCGCTTTATCTGATACCCTTAGCTTCTGCAACCTTATGATGGACCTAACCCTTTCTTCTTATTACACATCTCTTTTGATCATCTTTCCGTAATACTGGTACATTTATCTTGACCTTAAGCTGCTTCTTGTCACCCCACGAACTCTACACGATAGAATTACCATTGATTTTCTTTAGGACCTGTCGGATTTGCACGAAATTCCCTTCGCCGGTCACTGAGTCATCTGTGTTATGCTAATCTATTAGTCAGAACTCCGTATAATCCGGATATACGGCCCCAAATTTCTGATCTTTCACTGGCGCAGTTGCCTTAGTGTTCACCTATTGTTTCACTGAAATAATTCATTACTTCCATCTTTATTCCCTGCTTGGAGTCACAAAGGTTGCAAACGACATGGGTTGGGGTGCTCATTCCCCACACCAGTCAGCAACTGCACTTGCATCACTAAAGTGAAAAGGTAGGGGATAAGTACTTGAGCTTGACGCACGTTAACCTTCATGCGGAGTCCTTCTCATATTACCAGTATTTCGTCATCGATTTCTAACACTGGCTGTGCCCATTATACATATTTTGAAATTGTATGAAATGCATCTCGTACCTAAAGATAGGCATAAAGATGCCTGCCTGTCGTTCAAATTCAAGGGACATTTTTTAGAGCAACACGCCTATGTCTTCGACGTGAAGAGAAGTTGGGTGATTTGTTCCCGCGTGGGCATAGGGGAAGAATATTTATGCTAATTAAATTTAGCATGTTACTAGGCGGTTTAAAATTGGAATGGTCATCGGATAAACAAGCACTGTACTGCACTGGCCTGTACTGGTCTTCAGACACCCTGAAGTGCTACCTTGAGATCGCTAATTTGGCAGAACTTTTCACTGATGAAAATCTAGACGAATTTAAGGAGGGAGCGACGAGTTGCGTTGGACACACCAGTTCTCGTCTGATCACTGAAGTTAAGCAACGCAAGCCCAGTTAGTACTGACATGGGTGGTCGCTCTGGAAAGCTGGGTACTGCTAATACCCAATAATCGTCGCATTAGTGTAGTGTCTGTGCAGTATATGCATTAGAACTATGCAGTGGACGGGTCTCTAATGACCTTGTAGTTGACGAGACCTTAAACTCAAACAAACGAATTTAAGAAATCTAAAGTTCAACTAGAATACAAATCATTTATTGTTCCATGACCGTAGGGCTGTGGCCTGAAAGTCCAAATTGCCTGCCAGTGAAAGTTTGTCTTGAACGGATGGCTATAATTTATTTCAGTTCTCGTAACATTAGAAACACAATAATTTTACTTACATACGGTGTGAAAAATCGCCAAATCCTGGACTGAAGTTGTTCTTGAAAGATCATTGCCATAGAACCTGTTCCGAAAGGTACTCTTGTAAATGAATCACTTCTGCCTTTTAGTAGCTGAATATTTAATTACTTACAGAATGTATACTGGACTGTTTTCACTATCAGGAGTAAAGTTAACATCCTGTTCGACGTAGTTGTTGGCATGCACAGTGATACTTGCCGCATTGCAAGCGAAATCATGTGGTGCAACAGCTTTAGACAGTATGTCTGGTGCTACAAATATTCCATTCATGAAACAAGTGGCCGTAGCTGATGTCCCAGCTTCCGGTATTAAAGATGAGACTGTGATCAGTTGCGCTTCAAGAAAAGGCAGGTAAGACATGAATTTCTGTACTTTATCTTGGAGAATAGCAATCAATGTGTCTTCTCCCCTTTGAGCATATCTAGTAAGTTATGAGCACCATGAAGTAACAGGGTGGACTTGTTCGCGGAAAATGAGAGTACACATTAGGAGGATATCTTTTGCTTGAATTGCATAACACATGTGTATAAGACAGAGTTATTAAGAAATTCAAAATGACCACAGTAAATGAGACAAGAGCACCATGGGACCTGGACTCGTCCTTTGAAGTTGACTCTAGTCTGTAGCAACAGTTCCTTCGAATAGCCACAGAAAACAGGCACCAGGTTTAAACGTGCTAGAATCTAACAGGGTCAATGCAAATGTGTGCGATTTCTTCTCAACGTCTTTAGTGAATTTCTACGCCCTTTGGAAATGGCGTCGTATTGCTCCTGTCTTCAACTCGCAAGACAAATCAAGGCCTACATTTTCCCCACGAAAATTTGTTGATTGGTATACTTACAAATTTCGTCGCGAAACCAGATCCGGTCACTGGTAATGCTACCATAAGAATTATTACTGCGGCAAGCGAAAGTTTGTGTCTCATCCCAAGATGTCCATATTGAAATTTCAAGTTTGGAAGTGACATAGCTGGTGCTTGAAATTGTGGAAATTTTAACATCTCCCTCAGAAGAGGCCAAGATTTCTAGTCCTAGCATATTCGTGTACTCATCTAGATTAATTTAATTTTTGACTTTAGAAAAGCGTTTAACGCCATTATTTTATGAGGAAAGAAGGAATAAACTTACAGTAGCGCAGCCATTCGATTTCACTAGGTGTTGGGTCACCAGAGATATCACAAGTGTATGTCAGAGTATGATAATCAGAGTTGTATTCGTAGGAAGTGAATTCCACTCTGGGACTCTCTGAAATTAGAAATCATACATCAGTATGTTCTTCTTTTACAACTTGAGTTCCATCTCTAGCCCAGTTGTCCGCTGATCACTGAAGTTAAGTAATGCAACCCCATATAGTACTAACATGTGTGGACGCTTGGGGAAAATGGGCACTGCTAATGCCCAAAAATCGTCGCATTAGTGTAGTGTCTGCGCATCAACAAAACAATAAATCCATTTCTAGTCCTTCCCATACAAGAGTGGAGCGCCCCAATTGGCGAAACCCGTGAGTCCGGTGAGGTACTTTAAATGCTTTGTAAATAAATATCTTCACAAAAATGGATAAAACAACGAACTTCAAACTGCACAACGCATTTAAAATTCCTAAACGAACCTTGGAGCCCAAGATGATGTATGAATTTGATGGTATCTTCCGGGTCCCGGTGTACTTTTATGTAGGCCTACCTGATATTGCAATTTAAAGGCAAAGCACTGATTTGTCCAACTTGGGAACTAAGGGGCCTGTTTGTTGACTGATATATTTTATCTCCATAATAAATAATCTCTACTGAGTTCTGTAATGATGATTCATGGCGTCATCTGACGCCATCTGATGATGGTGACGTGACGTCTGATGATGATGATTAGGATGCCATCTGAGGATGGCAACACACAGAAAGGGTTATTTTTTTCATGAAGTTGACGATCGTACACATCACACGGAACCACGACTTTAGGCCTATTTTCGACCGTATGAACGGTACATTTGGAGGTTCCTTATAACCCGAATTAAGTCATCCGACGCCATCAACAGTCTTAAACACTTACGGATAGGATCTTCTAAGGAGAAAACGTGGCTTCCGGTGCCAAGTTGGTTGGTTGCACTACATATATACTTGGTCATTGATACAGAAATATTGCTGATAGCTAAGGTCACCTCATAACCATTTGGTGACAGAAGTATTTCATCTTCAGTCAAGTCGACACAAGTGTCTGTTACACAACCTAAAGAACAGACGAAATTGCTATGGTCTTAGAACCAATAGATTTTAAGTTCTGTCAAAGACCCAAAGGACCACTTACTTTGCCAGCCATAGGTACCTCCTTCAAGCAAATATCCTTGGAATGTACAGGTCAACTTACATTCACTTGTTAGATTGCTACAATGAACAGTGTGTTCAATCACCTCTGGTGGACCTAAAGAAAAAATCATGATTCCAATGATCTCCTGATGTAATTCAGGGCAATTAGCAGCGTCCATAATTACAGTGAATTACGTTTAATACGAACACGCTTTTAAAATGAAATAACGGTTAACAGGAAAGAACACTGTGGTCCGACAAAATACTACGTAATTTCATACATTTTTTTTTCTTTTAACACGAAACAAAAATCGCTTAACACGAAATTATTTTCCTTATCAGCTAAAATAATACTGGACATACAACATATACCGTAGTTTTCGTTAAACTAATCAAATGAACAATGGTTGCCATTGTTGCTAGATTACAGTCTGGGTTTAGGATTGTATAGGCATGCCATTGACAAACCTTTCAAACTATGGGGAGGGGGCCTTTTTATTGACAATTTATGCTCAAAAAGACACTGCAAAAAATCACATTTTATCCCAAAAACAATAATTCTTTTAGGTTTTTCTTTTAAATTATGCATGTGTGCATCAATATTTAAATTGGAAATATTGAATCTAATATGATGCTCACAAGTGTAACTTTTAATTAACATCATCATCACACCCTCATCCCACCTGCAGCATGGCCAGGTCTGTGGGCCCACTGAACATGCTCTGGACTGGGAGCCAGGCATCTGAAACCCACAGGAATATTGGCCAGGTTGTCTGTGGGGGACGCTGGCCTACCCCACTTGTTCCAACATTGCATTATACAACCAAAATAGAAACTTTGGCAGGTAAATTAATGCTTTGTTGGTTATAATATTACTAAAAATTACAAGTGTAACTTTCAACAATAAATCCAATTAATAAATATGACGACATACAAAAGAATGATGGGTTTACTTCATGCATCGTTCAGCAAGAAATTCTTTTAACACGAAAAAGTATTTTGGTCCCTTCAGTTTCGTGTTAAACGAGTTTCACTGTAGGTTGAGGACCTAACGAGCTTAAGCGAGTCGGGTGAACTTGACCGTTGCCTTGATTCTTAAGCCTTGTCTCCAAAGGATGTGCAAAGCCTTTGAAAACGCTTGTGAATGCTAACATAGGGATCTCTCGATTTGTTTGATGGCGAATATGCTACGAGCTGTCGAAAACGTTCAATTTCGATTATTGTGGGTACACGCGTACGACTTAAAACCCTAAGGGATGGAGTATTGAGAATCAAATGCTCACAAATCGTTTCAGCAATATTTATGGTTTACAGTGTTGAAGGAATTAATGAAGCTGTGGGAGCGTGTCATAGAGTGTCGCCTCAGAGAGCAAACCAGGGTCCGGGGAAACCAATTTGGGTTTATGCCTGGTAGGTCCACCATGGAACCAATCTTTATTCTAAGACAGATGAAAGAAAGCATAGAGTAGCAAAGAAGGACCTCCATGCAGTATTTTTTGACCTGGAGAAGGCCTATGATAGTGTCCCCAGACAGATACTGTGGAGCGTTTTAAGGAAGAAAGGGGTCGATGAGGGCCATATTAGGATAGTGCAGGATATGTATGAGGGTTGCACCACGAGGGTGAGGACAGCATGGGGAAACACTGCAGGTTTCAATGTGCAGGTTGGGGTGCATCAAGGGTGAGCACTTAGCCCATATTTATTTACTCTAGTAATGGATGAGCTGCTGACGGGAGTAGGGGAATGGGCTTCTCAGTGCCTGGTATTTGCTGATGATGTGGGAAGGCTGGAGGAGTCCAAAGAGGATGCACAAAAGGGCCTACAGGACATTAAGACAGCAGTGGAAAGTGGGGGTCTTAAGGTAAACATGAAGAAGACAGAGTACCTCACTTTCAATTTTAATGACCAGGGCCAAGGGGTGAAACTCATTGTGGGGGCGACAGGCTACCAGTGGTACAAAAGTTTCAGTATTTAGGATCAGTTTTCCAGAGCAATGGGGAAATAGATTCACATGTCACCCATAGAATTAATGCAGGGTGGCTGAAATGGAGGCAAGCAAGTGGGGTCCTGTGCGACCGTCGGGTCCCAATCAGTTGAAGGGTAAGGTATACAGAACCGTCGTTAGGCCAGCTATGCTGTATGGGTCAGAGTGTTGGGCAGTTAGGAAGAACCATGAAAGGCAAATGAAAGTGGCGGAGATGCAAATGCTGCGCTACATGAGTGGGACAGAATTAGAAATGATTACATCAGAGGTAGCTTGGGGGGTGGGGACCATTTCAGAGAAGATGAGAGGGAACCGGTTGAGGTAGTATGGGCATGTGATGAGAAGGGGAGAGGAGGAGCTTATTAGGTCCATAATGGGACTGCGGGTGGTTAGGGGCAGCAGAGGTAGAGGAAGACCAAAGCGGACGTTGGAGCAGGTGGTGCAAATGGACATGGAGGTATGCGGGGTGGAGGGGGACTTGGTGGGGAATAGGCGGGAGGGGAGGAGTAGAACCCACAGACCCGACCGGGAGGAGGGTGAGATGAGTGTTGAAGGAATTAATCCATGCTCTGTCAATTGCGCAGAAATGCTTGGGAGCGTTCATGAATTTCAAAACCCATTGCCCATATCTATTTGCTTTGGCAATGGATGAGCTGCTGACAGGAATAGGGGAATGGGCCCCCTAGTGCTTGGTATTTGCAGACGATGTAGGAAGGTTAGAAGAGGCCCAAGAGGAAGTTCAACAGGGCTTACAGGACATTTCAACAGCAATGGCAAAAGGGGGGCCTGAAGGTGAACATGAAGAAAACGGAGTACTTAGCTTTCAATTGGAGTGGCCAGGACCAAGGGGGTATAGTTCGTTGTGGAAATGAGGTGCTACCAGCAGTGAGTGAGGTTAGGTATCTCAGATCAGTGATTCAGAGCAATGGGGAAATCGACTCCGACGTTACCCACAGAATCAATGCCGGATGGCTAAAGTGGAGACAGGCAAGCGGTGTGCTGTGTGACCACAGGGTCCCAATAAAGGGGAAGGAGGGAGGAGGAGTTCATGCGGTATATTAAGAGGCAACAGGTGGCGGGTGGCACCAGGAGTAGGGGGGGGACCCAAGCGGACGTGGGAGCAGATGGTACAGGGGGACATGATGGCGTGCGGGGTGGATGAGGGCCTGGTTGGGGATAGACGGGAGTGGAGGATTAGAACCCGCAGACCCGACCCCGCCATAGGCGGGAAGAACTTAAAAAAAAAACTTATAAACCGGAATTGTTTCATAAACCTGACTTAGGCAGTCGAGACATTGGATCCATCATCCCCTAGCCCTCACAATGTTAAGAGTATTAACGAACAGCTTAAAACCCCCTGGAAGAATGCTTATTTCGATATTTTATGGTGAATATTAGACCTTAGACCCTGTACGTTCTTGTGGGCTTTGTTACTCACCTGCCACAACCACCACCGTTGTGCACTCGGAAAATCTATACGGCTTGTGATCAGGATTTTGTGGACAACATCTGAAGCAGAAAAATAATGAAATTCAGTGGACTATTAGATGATGAAACTCACACAGATTAAGAGTTAGGCCGAAAAGTTGTGTCCCAAAAAAAGACATCAAGAGAACACCTTATAGAGCAGAAGACCTTAAGATGGTATGATTAATAACAAAATTAACAACCCAAATATGCAATTTAAAGTTTTGGATCAAACATAAATTGAAAGTGAAACAATCATGTACATTTTGATGGATCTTGGTCTACAGGTCAGTTGGATTTGCGCAAACCCCGCACTAGATGAACAAGATCCTAACTTACTCAAATCCCATGTATTGGCTGGTTGCCGTTACATTGAAAGTCACACTGCTGAATGAACTCTGGTCAGCAGTATCACCTGTTGCTATTCGTGTAGCCGACTCCAACGAAACCGGAAGTTTCCAAAACATAGGCGTAGAAGCAGGTGCTTTGCAATGCAGTGTCACGGTAGCCACGTCTTTAGAAATGCTAACACTGGCACTGGCCTCTTTACAAATTTAGTGAAAACGTAATTGGAAACTAAATAACATATTCTGCCTTAGAGTAAATATTTCAAGAATTTTACTTACCTGGCCTGATGGTAGTGGAATATGATCTAACAGAGCTGTCGTACGTCATGGTATCCATCATCAGGCAGGCGTATTCATTGTGAATAGAATAGTTGAAGGGCGTAAGACTTAAGGTGCCGATTACTTGATCTTCTAGTACTTCCCTTCGGGTAACACTGAAAGGTCCATCGGAGATCACCATGCCTGACCCAAATCGTATAAGACATTATTGAGGTTTTGTAACGGACCAAACATAAAATTTCAGTGTTCTCTCATTTACCATCAGCATGCCAACTAAGTTCCACTTGAGTGTTGTTGATTGGCCCTTCACATCGAAAGGTCACTTCCCAATGATCCTTGTTGAAAACTGCTGTACTATGAGGCCATTCTGTTGCATTGAGATCTATTGGAAAGCAAAATCCAGAAATGGTCATTTTCCCCTTATCTACCATGTTTTCTGGTACCCTTATCCAGTGTATCGTCCTGCATCCCATGCTCTTATCAATTTTTTCATTCCTGTAACGAACTCCTCATTACTATCCCTAATCTGTCAACCGATCTGACTTCCGCCATTCATTTGCATTTAGAATTTGTTGACGTTTGTCTTCCCTTATGTCAAATTTGCTGTGTCAATCTCTCGGTCTTTACTTATCTCTGTCCGTCTCTAGGATTATGTAACCTCCTGCAATCTCTCGGTTTATAAAAGCAGAATCTAACCTAACCCATGACTCAAAAACTGGAGAATCCAGCTAGACAGCCTGAAAGATCCACACAAGTTGAAGATTAGGACTTCATTCCTAAACGGGACGTTTATATGCATTGTAATTACTAAAGTCGACTGAATATCTACTAACATTTGCCTCCTTCTGAAATGACATTAATCCAGGAGTTTCTGAAGTTTGCGCCGCGGCACCCTAGGGAACCGCGATATATTCCGAATAGAAGGACGGGGCGGCGGCTTTTTCACAGGTCTCCAAAGTATTCCAAATAAAAGTATGGGGTCGAAATTAGCAACAAGATGTCTTAACCAAGCCAACATTCAGAAAGGGCACTGCTTATCGCTAAAGTTTGTGATCCCCTGACTTAATTCATTCTCTCTTTCTCTCTGTCTCAGTCTCTCTCTGTATGTCTTTCTCTCTTCTGTCTCTCTCTCTCTCGCTGTGTGCCTTTCCCTTGTTCTAAGGTGTTACTAGTCCGCCCTGTAAGAAATTTAGTGAAATATATAAAGTATTCAAGCTCGAAGTCTTTTCACCTGCTTGATTTATTGAAACCATCTTGGAATCCATCAAAATCGTCTTTATCTCATCATTGAGTTCATAAATGGCTTGGAACGTGTAGTATCCTGGCTGAGAACTGGGCACTGACAGTGAGAAGTTATGATAGCCCACTAAGCTTATTTTACTTTCTTGTACACTTCCAGAACTCAAATGCATGACGTTGTACGAGTCGTGACTTAATGGAGGGTTTGTTAACCCAGCTGAAATAGTTTTGCTATTAATAACAGGCGGAACCAACGTCATTAGAAAATAGTTTTGGTGTCTTACTGAACCATAATGAGGAATTCAGAGTGTACTTCAAGCCATATTGGATCAAATAGCTGATGGTACAATTGGTGTCGCACAGTATTTCGGAACGCAATATAATTGGTGGACCTAGAAACAGACAGGAGATTGATATTAGGCTTCAGAGATAAAAATATGTTCCATCGTTGAAATGGATAGGTTACAACGGCCAGACTGGCAAATGAGAAAGGCGTAAAGGCAGATAGGGAGACATAAGGAAAATGGTATTGAGAAATGGACGGGGGAAAACTACAAGCAAACAGAAGAGGGCAGTAGAAAAAGAAAAGAATAAGTTAAAACGAAGGAAAACAATGAAATCTTATCCGTTTTAGTCCCCCGGGTAGGCTTTCAGGTATAAGAGAACCCTATCAAAACGAAAAGGAATGTGCAGTTCGCCAGTTTGGCGTTATTCTTCCAGTAGAATGAGTAGCTAATTTCAAAACTGGAATTCCCTTTGTAAGATTTTGTTGCACATACCAGTTCTCGTCAGTTCACTGAAGTCAAGCAACGCAGCCCAACTTAGTACTAACATGGATTGTTGGTTGAGAACATAGGGTGCTGCTGATTTCCCAGGTCCTACATCCCTCACGCTACCTCACCCGCGAGTAACCTCCACAGGGTTAGGTCCGTTATGGCTACTTGGCCAACTCCCCAACCCGTTTGACATAACACACTAACATTCTTGCTACTAACCTGACAGATTAGGAATGCTTATCGTTTTCATCACAGTCACCTCCTTAGTGTTATCAAATACGTAGATGGCTTCTAATGTATAATATCCCGATTTTAGAAGTGATTGTTGCAGTGATATGTTATGAAGACCCCAGCCGACGATTTGAATATCTCCAGGGCCCTCTGCGTCGTCATATGAAGCGCTGGTAGGTGGGTAACTGCTGGCATCTGAAAAAAGATATTGTTAAATGGTAACATTCAGGCTGGAAACGGTTATTCGGGAAATATTTTAAACGCTTACAGAACCATGATGTGGAGTTAAGAATGTAGTTTTGTGCATACCAAATTGTAAAACTAATGTTACCAGCATTGGCATAAGGATCAATGTCATCGAAGAACACATCGAAAGCAACCACTTCCGGTTCAACTATAAGAATAAACATATATGTAGATGAGTTTGAGATTTTTACTTGGTGATTAAGCTCTAAACATTTGGTTTTCCCATGGCCTCTTTCTGGCCCTTTGTTTTTCTATTGTTCCTTCTTCTGGCATTACCTTTTGCCCTATAGCCCCCTTTCCGACCCCGTTACTTTGGGTGCCAGTTTCTAATCTTTTCAATTGCCATTAGGGAGACTGGCAGGACTAATTTATTAATTAATTTTTGTCACGTACTAACAGTACACCAAGATATCCAAATACAAATTGTCTAACTTGCTCCATTAAAGATTTCCAGCCTGTTGTCAACAAATATAACTCCAATCTTACTTACAATTTGTGGGAATCATTTTCCGACTTTCCCAAATGAATTCTCTTGACAGATCGTTTGCATGGCACCTGGAAATTTGACAATGCTGGCCTTAGATGTTGCCACTGTGTCATTTCGTTTCTGCAGAACTATGATACTTACCGAACATGTACTGGAGAGGTGTCCTTCGTTGCTATATAATTAATTTTGGAGGTCATTACTGTGGAAGTAACTGTCATGTTGATCCCGTAATAGATAATATCGGTTAGAGCCACCATTTCGCACCGTGCTTCTGGCATAGTTGACGTTCCATTGACTCTACAAGTGATGCTGACTCCTTTACCTGGCTCTGGAGCTTTGTTTGTAACTGTAATTGACCCCCCTTGAAGAAGAAAAATCACGTGAGACGAACCACCTGGCGAGCCATGCCTTCGTTCTTTCTTCCAGATTCTTAGCAGGATTGGATTTGAATTCAAGGCGTGGGCGATGAGCTAAGGTAGTGCTTGTTAAACTTTTCTGATCGCAGCCCACTTAGAAAAAGCATATAAAATTCAATGGCCCACTAGCCCCTAATCTAATCCAGTGCTTTCATGAAGAGATCTGATCAGATACTTACGTAGCAATAACATTTTTAGCTCACGAATAAATTGTCGCGGCCGAGTGGTGGGCCGCAGACCACACTTTGAGAAACGCTGGGCTAAGGGGCATAAATAGCGGTCATGCGGGATATGCAAGGCATGCCACCGCGTACGAGAATGAAACCCTTAGGGGCTCATAGACGAATTAACATATTTAATTCTAGCGGAGATGATGGACTTCGGAGTTCAAGTTGATCTACTGAATGGACGAAAGTTGTACTACACTCCCATAAAAAGGGAGGCTTCTCAAAGGTCGAAATTGTAATTTTTATTCTGCATACAGGACGTTAAGGGCCTGCCTCTGTGATGCGGATCGGAAGGATGTCACATGTACGTGAAAGAGCCCTTTCAATCTGGACCAAAATATGCGTGTAGTGCGGCGATGTTTCCATGCTAAGGACCTCGCCTCCCCTGGAATTAATTAGTGGAAGGGTATTTCCCCAAAGAAGAAAAATAGACTGACGATAAATAAACGTAGGATTTGCATCATTCGATTAGCAGCCGGCTGTGTGAAATACCGCCCAACTGACGGCTCATATGTCCCAATGGGACAAAAATGGGTACTCGACCCTGCCATTGGCGGGAAAAGGGTTAGTAATGAAAATTCTACCAAGGATGTTAAGAAGGTTTCAGGGCTCATGAACTTCAATAACATTAGGTCATCTTCGGGAAGGGGCCTTAAGTCTTAACCTATTTGGCTTATGCGCAAACCCAGCACAATTTTTAGGGATTTTCACCTCCTGATAAGGTCTCAGGTATATAGGGTGCTGTAGCTTCATTAGGCTTGGATTGTGATCCAGATCCTTCCAGACGAGAGACTAATGGCGTGTCTACTACAGGATTTTGTTTCAATTTTCTCATGCAAAATTCGCAACAGGGCTAGCCTAGATACAGTATTGATTTTTCGGGTCACGAACCGTTAGCGGTATGTGAGCAGGTATTTCTTACACAGTTTTGATAACGGCCTATGTAGTTTAGGAGGTAATTTACCGACGAATTTCTACATAGAAAGGATTCTTTTTCGTGAAGTATTGCGGTTGCTATAAACATCCCGTTGGCATTGCTAAGTTGCCAAGTTGCGTTGGATACACCAGTTCTCGTGAGATCACTGAAGTTAAGCAACACAAGCCCACGTTAGTACCAACATGGGTGGTTGGTAAAGAATGTTGGGTGCTGCAAATTTCCCTGCTTCTGTATCCTCCACACCTACCTCCTCATCTCCCGCGAGCAGCCTCTTAAAGGTTCGACCTGTTATGGTTGCTTGGCTTACTCACAATCACAAAGCGTCATGACTTTATCTCCAATTCGACGAATGGGACGCTCTTGTAGGCCCAAAGGAAACCACTTGCAGACGTCCAAGGGTACTTAATGGGTCGCCTTAATCGCACTATTTTTCTGGTTTCACCAATACCTGGTGACCGGGATTTGTGTAGGTATAGATAGATATACTTACAGAAATCATCTCTAAACCAGATCGGATCGCTTGTAGTGATCAATTCATTAATTTCACTGCGACATGCAAAAGCCTGAGAGTTATTCCAAACTGTCCACATTGGAATTATGAGTGTGGAAGTAAAGTTTATGGCGGTTTTACTCGTAAATATATTGATATCAGATGTCGATGAACTGTAAATATTGAGTCCTAGCATTCCCGTGTATTCATCTGAAAGTGATAATTTTTGAAATGCATTTGATTCCTTTAGAAATAACAATAGCACTATGTGTTGGATAAATACTGAACTTACAGTAGTGTAGCCATTGAATATCATTTGGTACAGGGTTACCGGAAATGACACAAGTGTAGGTAATGGTGTTGTTTGGGTTGAGCTGATGAGAAATAAATTCCAGCGTGGGGCCCTCTACAAAATAAATCAATATTGAATTATTTCACTTTAGTTTTGCAGCACAGTTTTCATGTCAAGTTTCTCAATCTGCTATTCTTTTGAATGGAAATATTTATCCAACAGTGTTTTAAAGTACTGAGACTCAATGATATGATTCATCGCCATATAAATTATCTGTACATTAACCGTTCTACCTAGGATTTACCCAATCTTCATTTGACAGAACCAGATCTACGAGCTGCTGTTATCCAGTAAAATCATACATGTCCCGTAACAGCCCAGGATTTAAGGCGTAGAGCACCTGATCTGTAATTAATTCACGCTTACTTTAAGAGGTTCCAATGTTAAGCGTGAAGTGCATTAAGGCTGTGACTATTCTGCACCTCAGTCTTGATCTACTTCCATATATTTCTTATTTTCAGAATTTTGTTGATAAGAATATGGTTTTCGATACGAATTTTTTGTGAAATTGTCACCGGCAATGGATAAGGCTCATGTTAGTTACAGTGCTGTGGAGAGGAGTAGTGCTTCACCTCATCAGCGCGTATGCCCCCCAGGCAGGACTGGATGAACCCACAAAGGATTGCTTCCGAAATGAGTTTGAGGATTTGGTGCACTCACTAGAGGCACCAGTAGGGCAATGCCAGGAGAATGAGCGATTAGATATTGGGGGAACTTTAATGGGCATGTAGGGAAAGACAACCAAGGTTATGGGGAGGTCCATGGGGGATGGGGGGATGGAACAGTAAGCACAGATGGGCAGCGAATCCTTGACACAGCAAATGCACTTGGCCTCGCATTGGCAAACACATGGTTTAGGAAGAGGAACAAGCACCTTATCACATACCAGTCATCACAAGGGATGTCACAAATAGATTTCTTCATGGTAAGAGGGAAGCATAGATCAGAGGTTCGTGATTGCTGGGCACTCCCCAGTGAAAATTTCCAAAAGGAATGCGGCCATCAGCTACTAATGTTAGAAATATTAGTGAAAGCAGCAGGCAAGACACATTCTTTTAAAGGAGAGCAGGTTATCAGGTGGTGGAAACCCAAACAGAGGAATTTTCACATAAAGTGCACAGGCAAGTTGACTGGGATTGGGAAGGGACAACAGATGCTATGTGGGACAGGGTTGCCAGAAAAATTAGAGCCAGTGGGAAAACCATCCTGGGGCAGAGTAGAGTGGGAAGCACAGTCCAGGGTAACAGGCAAACATGGTGGTGGAATGAGGAGGTAGAAGCAGTCATCAAACAAAAGAAGGTTGCTTTCCACAGGTGGCAGGGGATAGGGGACCAGGCATCAAAGACTCAGTATAGGCAGGCCAAGACCACTGCTAGGAGGAAGATTGCCCTGGCCAAGCATCAGAAGTATGAGGCTCTCTATGAGCAGTTAGGGACTAAGGAAGGGGAGAGAGTAGTTTTCAAACTGGCCAAGGCTAGAGATAGGGCAGCAAAAGATATACCCCGAGCCATAACAGTGAAGGATGGCATAGGTAGGGTCCTGCTCTCTCCAACAATGGTAAAGAGGGGGTGGGAGGAGTACTTCCAAAACCTCTTGAATGAAGTGGGGTGAGGTGAGGACATAGCCACCAATCCTGCACCAGCAGGGGTAGTGGATGGTGTAACTGAGGAGGAAGTAACCAGGGCACTTAGGAAGATGAAAGGTCAAAAAGCTGTAGGCCCAGATGGAATCCCTATTGAAGTATGGCATAGCTTAGGGAGGACAGGTACCATGTGACTTGTGAAACTTTTCAAAAAGATAGCTAGTGGAGATAGAATGACATCTGCATGGCGTGAGAGTTGGATACTACCACTCTACAAGGGTAAAGGGGATGTCCAAGAGTGTGGCAACTATAGAGGTATAAAGCTAATGAGCCACTCCATGAAGCTCTGGGAGAGAGTAATGGAGCGTCGCCTCCGGGATAGTACTAGTGTCCATGCAAATCAGTTCGGGTTTATGCCAGGTAGGTCCACAATGGAGCAAATCTTCATTCTCAGGCAGATGGTGGAAAAGTATAGGGCAGCAAAGAAAGATCTCCATGCCATCTTCATCGACCTGGAGAAAGTCTATGACAGTGTTCAACGAAAGGTTGTTTGGGAAGTATTACGGAATAGGGGGGGTAGAAGAAGGGTTTATCAGAATAGTCCAGGATATGTATGATGGTTCCATTGCCAGGGTAAGGACACCTTGGGGAAACACTGGGGGCTTCCCAGTGAAAGTTGGGGTGCACCAAGGTTCAGAACTTAGTCCATACCTTTTCATCCTGGTTATGGACGAACTGCTGACGGGTGTGGGAGAATGGGCCCCACAGTGCCTGGCATTTGCCGATGACATAGGGAAAATTAGTGACTGCAGAGAGCAGATAGAGAAGGGACTAACTGACATAAGAGGAGCAATGGAAAAGGGAGGGCTAAAGATTAACATGAATAAGACTGAGTACTTAGCTTTCAATTGGGATGGGAGGGTCAAGAAAATGACGGGAACATACGTTCAAGAGGTGAACTGGTAAAAAAGGTGCAGGAGGTAAAGTACCTAGGATCAACATTTCAAAGCAATGGGGAGATAGACTTGGATGTGACCCGTAGGATCAATGGAGGGTGGTTGAAATGGAAACAGGCAAGCGGAGTCCTGTGTGATAGGAGGGTCCCAATCAAGTTGAAGGGGAAGTTCTACAGGACAGTGGTTAGGCCAGCTATGCTATATGGCTCAGAGTGCTGGGCAGTGAGGAAAAGCCATGTAACTAGAATGCAAGTAGCCGAGATGCGAATGCTGCGGTACACGAGTGGGGTGTCGAGAGCAGATAGAATTAGGAATGCATATGTTAGAGGTAGTCTGGGGGTGGTGGACATTGCCGAAAAGATGAGGGAAAATAGGCTGAGGTAGTATGGTCACGTAATGAGAAGAGGCAATGAGGAGCTCGTCAGGGCTATACCAGGAAAGCAGGTGGTCGGGAGCACAGGGGCAGGGGGAGGCCGAAATTAACGTGGGAGCAGGTCGTCCGTAGGGATATGGCGGTGTGCGGAGTGGACGGGGAGCTGGGGGGAGATAGACGGGAGTGGAGGGCTAGAACCCGCAGACCCGACCCTGCCACAGGCGGGATAAGGGTATGATGATGATGATGTCACCGGCAATGGATAATTATCAGGAACTTACGTCTCGTGATGGATGACTGTAAGGTGAAGGCCTTATATCGCAAGCCAAGTTCGTTGAAAGCCCTACAGTGATATATGGAATCGTTTTTTGAAAGATTATTTAAACTTGAAGTCATTTCATAGTCATTTAAGGATGAATTAAGTGCTTGTCCTGTGACGTCATAACATTTTCCATCATTTGAGCACCCTGCACAAAAAATATCAGCCCCAAACATTTATGAAATCTTCGTTTTGCGAATATTTGATTGTTTCAAAAGTTAGAATGTTTAGGCATACTTACTTTCCCAAGAGTATCTGTCTCCAGCGTGAGGAAAAAATCCACCGAATTTACAGCTCAAGTTGCATACTCCAGTGCTGCAGTCCATGTTTTGTTCGATAGTCGGTGAATCTGTCACAAAATACGGGAATTGTATTATTGCACATTCGGAAGTCGAGTGGAAGTGCTCCAACAAAATAATTCCTACCCTAGATCACGTGATGAAATAGCAATTTGGTACTTAAGCTACCTGCATTAAGCTGTTTTGCATCTCAGTGGAAACCAGTCACGTCAGGGGTGCCTCAAGGAAGTGTATTGGGTCCTTTGTTGTACATTCTCTATGTGAACGACATGGGGCTTGATATTGATTCCTTCCTTGAACTATTTGCAGATGACACATGTGCTGCTCAGGTACTAGATGATGGGTTATCATCCCGTGTGCAATTACAACAGGATCTAGACAGGATTTACAATTGGTGTGTAAAATGGGAATTGCCATTAAACCTGAGGAAGTGTAGGATCCTAACAATATCCAGATGTAGAAAGCAACTTGATTTTGATTATCACGTAGGTGGAGTTAGGGTTGACAGGGTTGTAACCCATAAACATCTGGGTATTGTCTTAAATAGTGAGGGTAATTGGAAGGATCACATTGGTAAAGTGATTGGGAGGGCTGGTCAATTCCTCCGTCGGATTAATAGGGTCCTTAGAGATAGCACAAAAGAGGTAAAGGAAACAGCATATATTTCTATGGTACACCAGATTTTGGAGTATGGCAGTCCAATTTGGTTCCCCTTCAGGCAGGACTTATCTTCGGAGGTTGAAAGGATCCAAAGGAGGGCAGCAAAAACGGTACTTAATAGGTTTTCTCACACAGAGAGTGTATCTGCCATGATTAAGGAACTAGGGTGGGATACATTAAGGCAGAGGCATATATCTCACAGCATTAGCCTTTTTATAAGACTGCTGCTGCTAGGATGTAATGGACCGTTGGCTGGAAGGGTGTCCCCAGCTGAGTATAAAGGCAGAAAGGATCATCCATATAAATTGAAAGAGGTTAGGGCACAGACAGACTCATACTACTGGTCATTTTTGCCAAGAGTCATTCGACAATGGAATAGCCTTGGTGAGGATAGGGTGGAGGGCTTCATCCAAGGAAATCCAACAACAGCTGGTATTGTATTAGGGGAGGCTCCTGAGTTATAGCTTAGGGTTTTAGGAGTATTATGTTATCATAAGTAGGGTTGAGAGTTAGTCTCTCCACTGCCATATTGGCCAATAAGGCTGCTTGCAGTGTATAATATTAGAATTAGAATACCCGAATTCAGTGGATCTCAAAAGTAATCCTAATTTATCTTCAAATATGGGCGTCTGTACTTGCCTTCCCTCCCTGCAAAATTTTCTGGCTGTGAATCTGACTGTTTTCCCAATAATTGTCACGTACCACCTGTCACGTGCCCACCTATGGCAGGGTTCGACACCCACTTGCTGCAACTCCTACTCATATTTGTCGTCGGCCTATTTTTCTTCATTAGGACACTTTACGTTCACCGGCGCCAAGAGGACAGTCAATACACCTCGAAATTTTGACAATCTATTCTTCATATGTAGAAATGGTTAATTTATAAGTAACTCGCATTGTACAACCCTCCGGGACCACGGCTCTACTTCCCATCTGACGGAAGGCATACTGGAAGCGACTTTCCGGTTTGAAAGGAGTCAACCAACCTAGATCCAGTATTGTCCCAGAGGCGGGTTTTATGTGTACGTCAACAGTTTGATGATTAACAACAGCTCAAGCGCATCTCCACCAAAGGCCGAATTATCACTTTAATAGCTTGGAGTGGACTACTGAGAGGTGCGCCCTCTGTTTAAATATTACGTAAAAACCCGCAAAAAATGGTGGAGGCTGAGGTGGAGATAAACAGAGGCGGCTCGTGGGGCAGGCAAACCTAGGCGGCTGCCTAGGGCGGCAAGTTTCATAGGGGCGGCTGATTTCAGAGGTTCTTCATTGCCATGCAGTCTATCAGTCATTTAAAATGTTTATTGTCCTGGGGTTCCCAAATTTCTCTGATTGGTTAAGCCTTTTCTAAATGTTGGTATTGGGACAAATGCGAAGCACGTCAGGGACGCCTGGACAATTTAGAACTGTATTAGATTAAATGGGGGCGGCGGCGATGGACCCACTTGCCTAGGGCGCCTGAAACTCACGAGCCGGCCCTGGAGATAAACCTGTACAGCAGTCCGAAGTCGGTGTTCTGCTTTTGATGGGGTGTTCGCGAAATTCCTTCTACCGTAAGCTGACCTGCATCCTGCCATTGAGAGCCTAGACCACAATTGCAATAGTAAATCGTCTCCTCACCTGTCACAATGTTCATCTCTATGCACTCTCTAAACCTATATGGCATGTGATCAGGAATTTGAGAACAGCATCTAAACAGAAAAATCAAGTTGAATAATTTTGCACGTAATTGTAGTGGACACAGTTTGCAGAACGCAATACGAACTCGAGCCCTAGGTAGTTATCAGTAAATGTGGCATTGATTATCACACTGATAACTGTATCATTGTCATTTTCCTCTAAGATGATTTCTGGACTTGACAGAAAAGAAATCGGAAGTTTCCAGTATAAAGGCGTGGAGGGCGGTGCTCTGCATCTCAACTGTAAAATAGTGTCGCTTGTAAGGCCTGAAATATCAAGGTTTGCTTCAACCAATTCTGAAAAGAAAACATAAGACGGTCTTTGGATTATCGAAAAATTCTCCACATGATCAATATTCTGCCAAAATTTACACATTCACGTGTCAGAAGTTACAGTAAACCTTCAAAGTTGACCACCATTCTCATGTTGACCACACTTTTAAGGTTTGTTGGTCCACCATTGGTAAGCATTCGTCAGTTAATTATACATGATGTTTCTTTTAAAGTAACCAATGTTTTTTTTTAAAAAAATCTGATGGAGGGGGACATTCACTTTCTAAAACACTTTAGAAATTTTGGCAGTATTTTTTTCAGGACAATGCAAAGATACATTTTTTCAATAGATAGGGGTAGTTTTAACTATCGCATTGCATAGCTCTAAAGAAATGTGAAATTTTGATACTGTATATCATGTTCCTATACCTAAAATTAAAAATACACCTTCAAAACTGCATTAATGAGTGTGCACCAATGGCCCAGGGCTACAGAATGTTGTCTCAAGTATGCTGCTCAGCAAATTGTCGCTCCTAGCCGCTCCAACTAGCTAACTTGGAGCATAAGCCAAGGTGTTATGATCCATGTTAGTTCAATGCTAGCTAGTTGGAGCGGTTAAGAGCGACAATTTGCTGAGCTCCATACCTCAGACAACATTAGAGGGCACTGGAGTGTTCTTCAGTGTGTGGAGTTTGTTGGTGGTCTCCGCAAACCATTGGGACCGCCATTGTTCATGGACGGCCTGCTGCACCATCAAGAGAGCGTCCGAGGAGGGGACAGTAGTGTCGGGTACATCTGGCAGATGAGCCACCTGACGGGCATGGGCATCTGCCCTCTCACTGCTCATGATGCCAACATGCCCCGGGACCCACATAAACAACACTGTCTTGTCCTGCTAACGAATTGTGAGCAGAAAACTGCACACACTGGACGACGGCTGCACTGACCTTTCACCTGCAAAATATATGCAGCTGCCAAGCACTGCTGCCACACAGTCAGTGGCGATTCACTGGTCTCAGCATAAGGGTGCATTGGCAAGAAGGCGGTGCCATTCTAGATACCATACCAGACGCCAGTTAACCATGCATTCCATGGTTTTACACATTCAACTCGTCAACGATATGGACCTGTATTTCGTCAGGAAGTACCTCCCGCCAGCCTGCAGGGATTATGGACATTAAAGTCGCCCATAATCAGAACGGGTCTGGGAAGCTGGGCTGTGAGGAAGTCGAGGGCTGCCCAGAGGGAACATAGAGTGGTGGGTACATCCAGTTACAGTGAGACTGCCACTGCTTGGTGAGGCAACTGGGACGTGCATGCATCCATTCCGGATAAAGATACCCACCCCTCCCACACGGTGGCTTCCCTGCTGCCAGGTGTCTGCATACATGGTGTAGCCCCCATAACAAAAGTGGGGTATCACTATGGCAGAGGATCTCCTGGAGGGAGATGCAAATGGGGTAGTGCCGTGAGATCAGCAATGGGATCTCGTCTCCCTTGTGGGAAAAACCTCGACAGTTCCATTGATGGAGATTCACCATCTGGTGGGCTTTGGAGGTTTATTTCTATTCCTCCCTTTTCTCTGTCCCACTGCAGAAAAGGGAGGGATGAAAACATTTGGGTCTTCCTCCTCCATCTCAAAGGAGGAATCCCCATCATGCCCCAGTTGGGGCATGCTGCCATCCACTGCTTTCTTCTGTTGGCCACAGTGCCTGGGTGGACAAACGAAGGAATGCGCCACACTGCAGGAGCACGGGGTGTCCCCAGTTTTTTCCCTCCTGCCTCACTCACCACCACCTCCGTTGAGGGGGCTGGCTGACCTGAGCCAGGGAAGGAGGTGTTCAATACCTCTGATGAGAGGCAACTGTGGCCTCCAAAGAGGCTGGTACCGCCACTATTGGAGAGCCCAAACGTGGGCCAGGGGCAAAGGTGGAGCCAGAAGAAGCCTCTGAAATGGGGTCAGGATCCATCTGGCAGCCAATGCCAGAGTAGCGGTTTGCCTGCACAGACTGGCATCCCATGGACCCTGCAGGCCAGTGGAGGGAGTTTTGGTAGTATGTCCGTCTGGGCGCAGACAGATGACACACAGCTGCCTTTTCAGCACCTGCATAGGACAAGCCACATATGGGCGTCCCTGGCAAGGCTAGCAGCCACTATACATCTTGAAAACTGATACCCTTCTTGACACGCAGCTCCTGGATTGCACGTTCTTGCAACCAGGTGGGGCAATCCTGAGAAGAGGCCGGGTGGTTTCCTTTTCAGTTGGTGCAACAAGGTGCAGTCTTACATGGCTCAGGGGGATGGTCTCCCTGCCCACCAGTGCCACACATGGCCCTGGAAGAACAGGAATTCTGTCCATGGCCATGTCGTTGGCACTTGAAGCAGTGAAGGGGGCTCAGTATGAAAGAGCTGGCAACAAGAGGTAGCCAGCCCTGATGTACTCCGGCACCTTGGGCCTACCAAAGGTAAGTACCAAGGTGTCAGAGGGGGGATTCTCCATCCCACGAACCAAGGTGTGGTGGACAGCCACCACACCCTGGTCCCTGAGCTCCTCCACTATTTTCTCCTCTGACTCCCCCCAAAGGTCGGGACACTGTACCACACCTCTACTGGTGTTTGGGGTGCGATGGGGTTCGACCACAATGGGGAAGTCACCGAGCTTCCACATTTTTAGCAATGCCTCAATCTGGTGTGGGGCAGATGCCTCCACCAACAAGGGCCATTGCAAAGTTCCTTGACCGAAGTCACAAAATCAGCAACGTCCGTGATGGCTTTGGCAATAAGGAAGGGTGACGCCTTCCCCAAAGCTGCACCATCCTCCCTAGATATGGAGAGAAGCCCAATAGGATTGGAAGAAGATGTGGAAGCAGATTTGACTGTATCTAAGACCTCCTGAGATGCAGGAAGATGCTTTGCATCAGCGGTGGAGCCCTTGCACCTTCGATCTAAGAGTTCGTTACCTCTTCTTAAGGGCAGGTGCCGATGCAATAGAAGTCACAGAGTCGTTCCTGGATCCAGATGGCTTACTGGGGGAACGTGGTCTCTTACTTGGAGCAGTACACATCTCCATAGGCTTAGGGGCAGTGGACCCACTCAGTTGGGTGGAACCGAGGCTGTCGTCTTCTGACTCAACACAAGAACTAATCCCAGAGAGAAAGAAGAAGACAAAGGGGTGGGGTTATTTGATGAGGCCACCAGCCTCTGATTTACCGCCACACTTTGGGGTGTTTTCATTTCGCTGCCCACATTCCTCACCCACCATGGACCCAACAAGAGGACGCCCATTCGGGTCGCCAAGGTTGGTCAGGCAGGATACCTTAACGGTGGCATAATCTCCAAGTAGCAGACCAATGGCGCCGGGTCCACTCACAGTAACCCTGGGGGCATAGACCTATGTGCCCTTCACTGCCTGACCAAGGGTGCACATATCCATGCACCCCCAGCCAGGTGGCCAAGGGCTCACAGACACATGCGCCCCTCGCCAGTTGACCAAGACTGGGTTTCTGCCCTGGCCACCCGTTTTCCCTGGAAGCTGTGGCCAAAGTGAAGTATTGGAGACTATAGGTCACAACCTAAGCCCTCGATGGGTGTGAGCCACCTCACCAGTGTGGAGTGGCCCAGAGACATCACAGGGAATATGCCTCCTCAATCACCAGCATCTGCTTTTCCCAGGAGTGCGGGTCTTCATGCATGGCTAACATGTGGGTAGGCGTTTTTCACAGTCACCTCAGTGAGGAGCCAACACCAACTGAGAACACATCAAACTGCAACAGCAGTTTTCACAGTCACCTCAGTGAGGAGCCAACACCAACTGAGAACACATCAAACTGCAACAGCAGTTTTATCCAGGCAAAAAACAAGACTGTTGTGTGGATCCATGATGGTGGTTTCGTCCAGTCGTCTCAAGAACCTCGTGTGCCTATTGAACCCCGGGCACACACGGGGATTTGGTCTACAGGAGCTATTTTATTTCACTCCTCCCTCAGCACATCCAGGGGCTGGCTAAATTGCCATCCCCAAACGTGCTGTGAGGTTTCCCCTATCTGCCACATGGGGACGCGTCAACATGGCAATTTGCTTTGTACGTTGTTTTAAATCGACTGGCGAAAATGACTATCAGAAAGGGACACAGACCTCTAAACCAGGACATGCCCTAGCGGGACATATACAGTAACCCATGTAGTAACCAAAATGGCAGGAGATTTTGATAGGGTAGTGTATATATACACATATGCACATATGTATATATATGTATATACATATATATACCAAAAGTCATGGGACAACGCTTATTTGCATGAAAATATGACATCACTTTGCAGTATCATAGGTGGCATCCCTCCCAGCACTATATAACAGAGAGTACACTATTATGAGATGATACTTCCATGAATGCTGAAAGAATGTCTCAAAGAAGACAGCCTTCAGACTTCAAAAGAGATACAATTGTCAGGTGCCATCTTGCAGGCAAAACGTCAACCCTCCTTAACATCCCAAAATCGACCATTCACCACATCATCCAGGACTGGAAAGAGAAAGGTACCACAAATGTTTTCCACCTAGGATTGGAAGACCCAAGATCATGTCGGCTATAGACCAAAGAGCTCTTCATAAAATGGTCACTGTAAAGCGTCACACATCGCTTAATGAACTAACAAGATCATTCATAGAGTCGACAGGAACAACTGTTTGCACCCTGACTGTTTGTAGAGAACTGCATGCAATGGGTATAATTTTATGGCAGAGCGGCCGCCCACAAACCTCGCAACAGCAATGCATCAAGGAGATTGCAATGGTGCAAAGAGCGATGACATTGGACTCTGGATCAATGGCGAATGGTTGAATAGAGGTTGAATGGTTGAATATCTGACCCTGCATAGGTGGGATAACGGTGTGTATTTTACAATAGTTATAACGTACTGCAATCAATATAACACCATTAACAAGGATCCCTTCATTATAAACGATAGTATCACTTTTAGCGAACACCGGCCACAACGTACAAAAACCGTTGGTCTCTTGAAGTTCGTTATAAACGATTTTGGGCATTTGTGTAGTTTAGCGGGGGATCACGTCAATTTGGCGCATGACAATTTGGCGTACGGAAAATTTGGCGTATGACAATTTGGCGTACGGAAAATTTGGCGTATGACAATTTGGCGTACATACCGATCTCTTGGGTGCACACATTTGTTCAAAATTGCAACTGTCATAACCAGTGGCAGATCCAGGATTTTCGTGGGGGGGGGGGGGTTAGCTAATACAGGGGGGGTTGAGCTAAACCTCACATTATGCAAATATAAGTTTATATGTGCATGGGAGGGGTTGCAACCCCAAAAACCCCATCCTAGATCCACGCGTGGGCATAACAGTCATTGCAACGGTCCCGTATAACACAGTTGGGTTTGTTTGTGTTTTAGGGCCCATCGACTTCAATGGTCATTAGGGCCCTATAACACAGTTATGGTAGGCATTCATTGTTCTATTACCTTGCAATGAGATCGGTATGTACGCCAAATTGACGTACGCCAAATTTGTATGTACGCCAAATTGTCATACGCCAAATTATATATGCGCCAAATTGTCAAACGCCAAATTTGTATGTATGCCAAATTGACTACGCCAAATTGACGTAGACCCGTTTAGCGGGTACAGCACACTTGAACGATTTAAAACGCACTACAAAGTGTGTACTTAAAAGTGTGCTTGTAAGTGTACAAATACCAAGTGTACCATGTTATACAGCAAAGTCATACAAAAAATTGTCAACAAAATAATACAAACGTAATAAAAACGGACAGTGGTAAAAATAGTGGTAAATGCGGAATTCTTAACCATTTGTATTACCATGACTACCGGTATTTTGATCACTGTCCGTTTTTACTAATGATTTTTCGATACGCTTTCCCTTTTACCCGGTTACTAATTTTACCTGGCGATTGAGGTGAAAGATGCATGCAATGAATTATCTTTGGTAAAGTACTTTTACAATGATCTCTACTTTCGGTTCTCCGGGCTTCTCGGCCTCTCGGCTATCCGGCCTTAAGCACACTTCAAGAAATGTGGTAGCACACTTTTAAGTACACACTTTGTAGTACGCTTCAAATCATCCAAGTGTGCTGTACCCGCTAAACTACACAAGTGCCCGATTTTGACTGTATAAATAAGGAGTTTCATATATAGGGTCATATAATGTCAGTCTGAATGAATTAAACAGTGTTCTGGGTGAGCAAATGTAGATCTGGCGGCATAATCTCGCCTGCCAACATCAAATTATAGTCTGCTATCGCTAAATGGTCTGCCATCTTCGTTAATTTTTCTCTTGTATCGTCCCGAATTGCATGACATAGGCGTTTTGCTCCTGTGACGTCAGCAGTGACTCCCATAACTCTATAGAGGTACTCTAACTGGAGTAATTTAGAAACTCAGCCATTGTTTTTGGCTTTACCCTCTCCTTGAACATTGGTGCTAAACTACAAACAAAGGTGTAGTTTGAAAATTTTCCTGGGATCACTGGAAAATTTTCAGCATACACCGTGAGATAAATGTTAAGACCCTGACACACCAAACTGACGTGTGTGTGCCAAAAAAGTTTTTGCTCACACCAAAAATTTTAACTGACGGTTTGAAGAAATTTTATCACATTGATGTGCCAGTTCGGACTGACGTCAGTCTGAAGTGAGCGTGTGTGGGGCTGCTCACATCAGTTTTTGTTCTGTGCATGCCCAAACATGGATAAAAGTCATCTTCAAAAAATTGTACCATGGTAACGGTAGAATTACTGGTTAATGTGGACAATCAAATGGCGTCACGTGACGTTTAACGAAAAGGAACCTAAGTACGTGACACACCAAACTGATCGTGTGTGCAATTCATTCCTTCACACCAAACTGAACACATTGATGTGCACACACGAAACTGATTGCGTGTGTAGGCCTTTTGACGTTTACACCATTTTGTTAGGTTGCTATAGTCCATCACTAAAGTAAGGCTAGCCTCACACTGGAGCCGACTAAGTGCGACTCCGACTACGGACGACTTGAGCGCTCACATTATGCATGACTTAGTCAGACGACTTGAGTGCTCACATTATGCATGACTTGGTTGGACGACTTGCGTCAGCAAAACCCCACTCATGCCCCACAGCATTGAAAAGAAGTGCAAAATAAACTTATAACACAAAAGATACTGAGCAAGTCGCAGAAAGTCGGACGAAAATTCCCAACCAGTTGGGATCTAGTCGCAAGTCGGAAGTGTATGCACGTAGTCGGACGACTGAGTCGCAGACAAAGTGAGAGGATGGATAGGGAAACAAAGAATGGGATCGTTCGTGCATATTTGTACGACTATGCACGACTAAAAGTTGCTCGTAGTCAACTCCAGTGTGAGACTACCCTGAAGCCAACTTTTCAGCTATTCTATGTTTGACAAACCTGGTCTGGTTGTTGTAGAAAACGCTATGACTGAACTGTTGTACGTCGCAACATCTAGTATCAAACAGGCGTATTCATTGTGAAGGTTGTAGTCGAAGTTGGTCAGTGTCAATGTACTGATCACGTGGTCCAGTTGTACTTCTTGTTGAATAACATGATTAGGTCCATCAGTAACTACCTCACCTGATTATATGTATCATTTCAGAGACATCAGTGTCACGATGACTTGTAAGCAAGTCATTTTCAGTATTTTGAGTTAAAAATGTACCATGAACGTGCCAAGAGAGTATTACGTCTGTATTGTCGTGTGGTCCTTCGCATTGAAAGGCTACCTCCCAATGGTCCTCTCTGAACACTGCTGCACTATGACGCCATTCTGTGTCAGTGAGATCTAAATAAAGAAGAGCATAATTACATTATTAACACCAACTTAACTGGCGAGTTAACTGGCGAGAAAATTAGGACCACGTAAAGGTGGGGTTCCATGAAGCAGTCGCTGCTATAGCAGTGTGCTAAGAGTAACTGCTAAGCTATTATTAGTGCACAAAAGTCGGTAAATGCAATTGTGAAGTGTTATAAATGTTAAAATAGGGCCCACAAAAATACAACGCGCAGCTGCTCTTCAAACATAAGGTAAACAGAAATTCAAACATAAGGAATGGGTCAATCTGTTTCTGTTGAAACATGATCATGCTCCAAAAATATTACAATCTGTAGGTGAAAGTACTTGTCATCATCTCATCCTTATCCCGCCTGTGGCAGGGTTGAGTCTTCGGGAGCAGCGAATTGCGTTGGCCACACAAGTTCTCGTCTGATCACTGAAGTTAAGCAGCGCAACCCCAGCTAGTACTGACATGGGTGGCCGCTTGGAAAAAACTGGGTACTGCTACTACCCAAAAATCGTTGCATTAGTGTAGTGTCTGTGCAGTCTCTGCATCTAATGACGTTTGTAGTTGAAGGGCCTTAAAACAACAACAAACAAACAAATCTGTGGGTTCTTATCCTCAACTCTACCCCACACCTCAGTGTCCCGTTGTACCACCTGCCCCACTTCCATTTTGATCTTCACCTACTCCTGGTGCCACCAATCAACCACAGTCCCATAATGGGTCGAATAAGATTCTTTTTCTCAAATCGTTTCTCAAATGTGTCACACAGCCAATCTACTGCTAATGTAATCAATTTGGATTCTGTTGGCTTATGACTCTCCACTTGTGTAGCACAGCATTCACATCTCCTTTCTCCTTTCATGGTCATTTTTGACTGACCAGCACTTTGAGCCATACAACATAGATGACCTAATGACGGTTCTGTAAACATTTGGCTTTTTAATTTTATTAGGACCTGGCGGTTGCACAGGACTCCACTTTAACCATCCATACGTGGAAATACTATAGAAACGAAATTTAGTTTGGTAAATCATTAAACGAATTGTTAATTCTGGGATGTGTATCCATGAAGGATGCAGAGGTTGAATCCGGGACTGTCCGAGAAAATCCGGGACGAATGGTCACCTTACATTGGTGTACATATTGTCCTGCATAACAGTGAAGATAATGCACGTTCAATGTCTTCTTCAGTTGACGCCATTATTAAATTACCCATAATCCACTGCAAGTTGGAAGAAAGTAGAAAAATTTCAACTTGAGGTTATGGCTAAAAGTTGCTGTTATAGCATTTCAACTCTTAAGGTGCTGTTCCACTAAGCAGTAGCTGCTATAGCAGTAGCTACTATTAGTGCACAAAAGTGGGTAAATGCAACTGAGAACTATAATAAAAGTTAAAATGGCGCCCACAAAAATACAACGTGTAGCTGCTCTTCAAATATAAGGAAGGAAAACGTAAGGAATGGGTCAATCAGTTTCTGTTGAAACATGATTATGCTCTAAAAATAATACAATCTGTAGGTGGAAGTATTCATCACCATCTCACCTTGATCCTGCCTGTGGCAGGGTTGGGTCTGCAGGTTCTTATCCTCAACTCTACCCCACATCTCAATGTCCCATTGTACCACCTGCCCCACTTCCATTTTGGTCTTCCCCTACTCCTGGTGCCACCAATCAACCCAGTCCCATAATGGTACGAATAAAATCCTCCTCCCCTCCTCATCACATGTAATAATATAATCAATTGAGATTCTGTTGGCTCATGACTTTCCACTCATGTAGCACAGCATTCACATCGCAACCGCTGGCATTCTCCTTTTATAGTCATTTTTGACTGACCAGCACTCTGAGCCATACTACATAGCTGGCCTAATAACAGTTCTGTAAACTTTGCTTTCAAATTTTATTAGGACCTGGCGGTTGCACAGGACTCTACTTTAGCCATCCATACGTGGAAATACTACAGAAACTAAATTTATTTTAACGAATCTTTAAACGAATTGTTATTTCTGGAATGTGTATCCATGTAGGATGCAGAGTTTGAATCTGGGACTGTCCCAGACAATCCAGGACGAATGGTCACCCTACAGTGGTGTACATGCTGCCCTGCATAACAGTGAAGATAATCCACATTTAATGTGTTCTTCAGTTGACGCCATTTTTAAATTACCCATAATCCACTGCAACTGGGAAGAAAGTAGAAAAATATCAACTTGAAGGTGTGGCTAAAAGTAGCTGTTATAGCAGTTCAACTCTTATAAGAGTAGGGGTGTTCAACATAATAGTTACTATTATATCAGCAACTTTTATAGCAGCTACTGCTTAGTGGAACAGCACCTTCATAATAGTAGGGGTGTTCCACATAATAGTTACTACTATAACAGCAACTTTTATAGCAGTTACTGCTTAGTGGAACCCTACCTTAACAAGCTGCTAACTAGGTCCTTGGACTATGACTGCCCTCCAAAAAAAAAACAAAGTTCCGTCATCAAAGATCATTCCAACCTGGATAGAGGACGCCAAATTTAGCCATTTTCATACCTTCATTTACATCTAGTCCAGTGCTTCCCAACTTGGGGCAATTTGATAATTAGGGGGTTTGATTCAAGGTTCCTCAAATATCAGGCGATAACCTGGTTTTGTGTGTCTTGTTGGTTGGGTCCTTACAGGCTCTACCTAGCCTGATGGTGACTTTTGGGGCAGTGCCATAACCCAGTGTAGTGTGTACTCGATCACTTCAGTCCTTTCTACCTAGTGAAGATTGGAGTCAGATCCACAATGTCCCTAAGTGTATAAGTTCGCCCCGACCCCTGACGTCAAGGAAATCAGGAAGAATAAAATAGGTCCCTGTAGGGAGTTATGACCTGTCTTGGTGGCCATGAACAAGAAATGCTTGTTTTGCTATCATTTTTT
>JAAFCE010009058.1:8498234-8561635 GCA_013389805.1 Trigoniulus corallinus
GGTAGAGGAAGACCAAGGCGAACGTGGGAACAGGTAGTGCAGGCGGACATGGAGGCGTGTGGTGGTGCGGAGGGACCTGGTGGGTGATAGGTGAGAGTGGAGGATTAGAACCCACAGACCCGACCATGCCTCGGGCGGGAGAAGGGTGAGATGATGATGATGATGATGAAAAAACACTATATAAAACAATATATTTTCTGTAACTGTATAAATTAAACAACAGTATTATTCAAGTGTCCCATTCCCCTCTCATGGGTACACTTTGGCCAGGTCCCACAGGTGTACCAATTAGAAAGGTTTCACAGTACTGTGGTCATTACAAGTACTTTTTACTACAACTAATTCAATATTGAAATATTCTCCTATCTGTATTAAATAACTGCGAAGAAGAAGATTCAGAATTACTTAAATTGGTATCAGTTGATTTCTTTATAAATTTAAAATTTTATTGTCATTGTTGTTGCAAATTCGGTTAAATCAACACCTCACTAATTTCGTCCAAAAACGTATTTCATGTGTGTGTGGCCTCTGCAGCCGAAAGAGGGTGGTTACCACCGTTATTTGTAAAAACCCAAATATTGGAACATTCCATGGCAAAAAGTATTTCCTTTTTGATAAATATTGTTCCTCTTATGTTAATAGAGAACTACTAAAAGATTTGTCCAACATACTTTTTTCAGAAAATAAATATTCCTATTTAAAAATGCCCATGGCCTCTCCAGCTGGTAGAATGAGGTTAACGGTTAAATTGTGTTTTGAATTTTCCTATGCAATTTCAACAACCAGGGTACCCAGGTACCCAGTGGCTATTTATAATTTATGCCACTAAGATGATTCAATAATTACCATAGAACTGCACAGTCTTTACATTTTGCTACAGTGAAGACATTTTCACTAGAATTATAACAAACTGTTGTTTGCATTCCACACAAGACTTTCTTGTTTATCTGTTTCTTTATGGGTGTTTTGTCCCTACCATGATGCAAGCAATGAGACTAGTGGAATTGCCTTCAGATCATACAATAATATCAGCAACGGAGAATCATCATCAAACCCTTATCCTGCCTGTGGCAAGGTCTGGTTTGCACGCTCTAACCCTCCACAGCTGCATATTTCCCAACACGTCCCCATCCACTACCATTTCCTTATGGACAAGCTGCTCTCACATCTGCTTTGATCTCCCCCTGCCCTGAGTGCTTCCAACCACTTACATTCCTATATTAGACCTATGAGCTCACCCTCCCCATTTCTCATTTTGTCTCCATACCATCTCAATCTACTCTCCCTCATTCTTTCTGCAATGTCCCCCACCCCAGGCTACCTCAAGAATACTCTGATAATTCTATCAGCTATTGACACCCAACTCCTGTAATGCAGCAATCTCATCTCAGCTACTTGCATTCCATTTATGTGGCTCTTCTTCAATACCCAACACCGATCCATATGGCATAGCTGGCCTAGCCACAGCCCTATAATAATTCCTTTTCAAATTGATTGGACCTCCTCATCACAGGAGCCCTCTTCCCAGGAGCGGCGAGTTGCGTTGGACACACCAGTTTTCGTTTGATCACTGAAGTTAAGCAACGCAAGCCCAGTTAGTGCTGACATGGGTGGCCGCTCGGGAAAGCTGGGTACTGCTAATACCCAATAATCGTCACATTAGTGTAGTGTCTGTGCAGTATATGTATTAGAAATATGCAGTGGACGGGTCTCCAATGACCTTGTAGTTGACGGGACCTTAAACTCCAACAAACAAACATCTCCCATTCATTCTATGGAAAACATTCCAATCTATTTCTGATATGCTTTTGGAGTAGATGAGTTGCATTTGACACACCAGTCCTCATCAGATCACTGAACTTAAGCAATACAGCCCAAGTTAGTACTGACATGGGTGGTAGGCTGAACATTGGGTGCTGTTAGTGGCCAGCCTCTTTCACAAAAACAAGCGACCTCTCCACCCCCTGGGGGTTATCCCCAAGTGATGTGGAGAGCTCTGGACTGACTCCCAGTCGACATCTAAGTTCACGGTATCTCTCACAGTGGCTAAATATGTGTGCCACTGTGAGAGGCTCCCAACAGGAGTCACACCACGGTTCATCCTCACCCCATAGTAGGTAGGAGTGGGTGAGGAACGTGTGACCAATTAACAGCCAAGCAAGCACAACCTCCTCCCTCCGCGACTGTGGCATGAGGACACCCAGTTCACTGGAGTGTCCTTCAGTGTTCGGAGTTTGTTGGTGGTCTCCAAAAACCACTGGGACCGCCACTGTTCATGGACGGCCCGCCACACCATCGGGAGGGCGTCAGAGAAGGGGACCATAGTGTCAGACACATCTGGCAGGTGGGCCACCTGCTGGGCATGGGCATCTGCCCTCTCATTGCCCATGATGCCAACATGCCCTGGAACCCACAAACAACACTGTCTTGCCCTGCTTGCAAATTGTTAGCAGTGAACTATGCACACCCTGAATGATGGCATGTCTGCTATAGAGGGTGTGCAACAGGTGGAGGGAGGATAGGGAGTTAGTCACAACAACAAAGTGTTGGTGATTCAAACGTTGGATGAGTTCCAGTGCCCTGTGCAGAGCGGTGAGCTCTGCAGTTAAGACACTGGTGACGCCTGGAAGGCGGCCCCCCTATGGTGACCAGTTGTAAAGACTGACCAACCCACAGAGGTACCATCCTTCGACCCATCCGTATAAACAAAAACATGGCCCTGATAGGTCAGGGAGAGGCGTCCAAACTCTTGTTGGTACACCGACCTATCAGTACTGGCTTTCGGGAGGGCCGTGAGTGTCAAATTAAAACTTGGCTGTGGTATTGTCCAGGGTGACACAGAGGCCGGCAGTACAGGCAGAGTCACACCCATGCCAGTGAGACCATCCATCCACCGCATGCCAAATGAAGGGGGAACCCCAGCCCGGCGATCGAATGGTCGTTGCAGAGTGCGACTAAAAACGACTGGGTGTGTAGGGTGCTGTGGCTGACCTTTCAGCCACAAAATATATGCAGCTGCTAAGCACTGCTGCCGTACAGTTAGTGGTGGTTCACCAGATTCAGCATAAAGGCTAAGCACATGACTTGTGCGAAAAGCCCCAATGGACAACCGGATGCCAGCATGATGAACACTGTCCAGCATCCAGAAAGTAGATGGAGCAGCCAGGCCATAAACACTACAGCCATAGTCGAGTCTTGATCGAACCAGTGATCCGTATAATCGAAGCATGACCGTTCGATCTGCCCCAAAACCAGTTCCCTGCAGGTACCACAGAATATTAAGGGAGCGAAGGAACTTAGCCTTCAGCTCCTTCAAATGTGGGACCCACATCAGACAGCTGTCAAAAAGGAGACCAAGAAACCGGGCTTCCTCTACAACTGGGATGAGGCGGCCATTCAGGATAAGCTGAGGCTAAGGGTTAAGCCCTCGCTTACGACAGAAGTGCATGACTGTTGTTTTCTCAGGGGAGAAATTATAGCCACGTGAGGTGGCAAACTCATTGGCACTATTGAGTGCCAGTTGCAGCTGACGCTCAATGACATGCATTGTGGCACCCTGGTACCAGATGGAAAAGTCGCCCACAAATAGGGATGGTTGTACCGGGGGGGGGGTACCGATCACCACAACAGCAAAGAGCGTCACACTGAGGATGCTCCCCTGTGGGACACCATTCTCTTGCAGAAAGGCAGATAAGTAGGTGTTACACACATGCACTCTGAAGGTCTGGTTGGACAAAAAGCTTAGGAGAAATAGGGGCACATTACCCCTGAGCCCCCACTGATGCAAGGTCTCAAATATACCATGGCGCCATGTGGTATCATATGCGTTCTCCACATCAAAGAAGACAGCCACTAAGTGTGTCTGTGGAGAAAGGCCTCACGCACTGCTGTCTCCAGGGAGATCAAATGATCCACAGGAGACCTGCCAGCACGGAAGCCACATTGGGCATTGGCGAGAAAGTTGTGCCGTTCCAGATACCATACCAGGCGCCAGTTAACCATGCGTTCCATGGTTTTACACAGACAGCTCGTCAAAGATATGGGCCTGTAATTCATTGGTAGGCTACTATCCTTTCCAGGTTTGGGAGGGGAATGATGATAGCCTCCCGCCAGCCTACAGGGATTTTGTGTTTCTGCCAAATGTAATTAAAAACCCCAAGGAGGTAGGAAAGACCATTCTCAGGTAGATGCTGTAGCAATTGGTAATGGATGTTATCAGGACTGGGGGCAGTATCCCGGGCGCGTGCCAGAGCTGCCCACAGCTCCCAAGGGGTAAATGGGTCGTTATACTCCTCAGCAACACCACCAGAGAAGTTAATTGGAAGGCGTTCTGCAGCTTCTTTCTGTTTGATGAAAGCTGCAGTGTAGTGCTGGGAGCTGGAGATGGCTGCAAATGTCCTTGCCAGCTCCTCAGCTACCTCACAAGGCAGAAGTAGATGTCTCCCTTGCACAAGGATACCAGAGACATACTCACTCCATGAGGAGGGTTTGTCCTCCTTGATTACCCATTGTGCATATGCCCGGGCTCTGAGGTAGTTGACATGATTGGCTTCAGTTGGATCAGACTGGAAGAGGCAAAGGGAGCCCCTGCAGGCCTGAATCGCACTCCGACAGTCCTCTGTCCACCATGGCACCGGTGCTTGTGTAGGGTTACACGAGCTCTGGGGAACAGATGCCAATGCCGCTCTGATCACCACCTCTGTGAAGTGGCTCACTAGATCATTGACCCCATAAAAATCACGCAGTGGGTTCGACCTGCAAACTCCTCCCAGTCTGCCCGACGCAAACACCACCGTGGTGGTTGTTGGGACAATGCCCCACTTACACTGCTAATCCTGATGGGGAAGTGGTCACTTCCACAAGGGTCAGACAGAACCTCCCATTGCAGACCTGGCGCCAAACCAGGAGAGCAGATGGAGAGGTCAATACAGGAAATACCACCAGTGGCAGTCATCACATGTGTGGGGGCACCTGTATTGAGGACAATGAGGCCATTGTGTGACACCCATTGTTCCACAAGGAGCCCTTGGAGGTTGCAACTGTCTGAGCCCTATTGGGGGTTATGGGCAGACGGGGTTGTCCCTTGGCGTCCCTGGCAAGGCAAGCAGCTGCCACGCATCTTGAAAACTGATACCCTTCTTGATGCGCAATTCCTTGATGGCACATTCTTGCAACCAGGTGGGGCAATCTCCAGAAGAAGCGGGGTGGTTTTCCTTACAGTTGGTGCAATAAGGTGCAGTCTTACAAGGCTCAGGGGAATGGTCTCCCTGCCCACAAGTGTCACACATGGCCCTGGCAGAACAGGAATTCTGGCCATGACCATACCTTTGACACTTGAAGCAGCAAAGGGGGCTTGGAATGAAAGGTCATACTGGCAAGCGGAGGTAGCCGGCCCTGATATATTCTGGCAACTTGGGCCTACCAAAGGTCAGTACCAAGGTGTCAGAGGGGTTGGCTTTGCCTTAATGGCTTTGGTAAAGCCTTAATGGCTTTGGCAATAAGGAAGGGCGACGCCTTCCCCAAAGGTGCACCATTCTCCCCAGATATGGAAAGAAACCGGATAGGATAGGAAGAAGGGGTGGAAGGGGATTTAACTGCACCTAAGGCATCCTTAGATGCAGGGACATGCTTCGCATCAGTGGTGGAGCCCTGCACCTTAAGGCTGAGGTCGTTGCCTCTTGTTAAGGGCAGGTGCCGATGCAGTAGGAAGCCTCCCGTTTTCCCTGGAAGCTGTGGCCAAAGTGATGTGCTGGGGCTGTGGGCTGTAGCCCTAATCCCTGATGTCTGTCAGCCAGCCCACAAGTGTGAGGCGGCTCAGAGACATCGCAGGACATGTGCCTCCTCAATCACCAGGATCCACTTTTCCCAGGGGTGCAGGTCTCCAAAGGTTTCCCAACCTTTTTCAGCTCGCGTACCACTTGGTAGTACATCATGCTAAATTGATTTACAGTCTTTGGGCATTGTAATTTTACTTTTCACTGTTTTTAACTTTTATGTCATTTCTTCCAATAGGATGTGGAAGTTTTTGAATTGCTTACAAGGTTAAGTTTTAATTTATGATTATCTTATCTGAGGGGTTGAATTTCATTTAATTGTTAAATTCTTATATGACATACTGTAATTTATTTATTTCAAGGTTAACTTTTAAAAACGGTAAGGAATTCTTCAGCCTTCTTCTCAGGAGAATCATGTTTCTGGAATTCATCCAGGGCATAAAGTGGTTTAAAAGTTGAATTTTTTTTGCTTTTCAGGAAAGTAAAATGTTCTATATGGTTTTATGTATTTATTTCCTTCATTTTTCATTCATGCAATATTATAATCACAAGATAACTCTGCTCATGGTTGACCCAACATTTACTACCAACCACCAGTGTTAGTACTAACATGGATATGCATTGCTGATCTCATGAGAAGTGGTGTGTCCAGTGCAACTTCCCCACTCTAAAGGTGCGTTCTCATGAGTCACGTTTTGTTGACCAATTGTAGTTGTTCAAAAAAACGTGAATGAAAACTGTAGTGGGAACCTCTGTTTCATTCGAGTTAATCAACATTTTAGTTGATCAAGAAAAGTTTGACTGGGTCAAACTTTGACCCAGTGATCAAGTGGTGAGTCATTCACCATTACCCTTCAAGTGATCAATAGGTCTTTTGTTTAAGACCATTGTAGATATACAAAAGTGGACCCATCAGAGGGGTGGACCAATTGGGGGTTAACCAAAATACAGTGTTATCCACACAACTCCTTTTGACCCCATTTGTATTGTAACTGAAACCCCATTTGTACAATGAAACTGCTGATCAGTTTCTATTGAAATGTGTGAACGAAAATTGATTCAAGTAATGTTCAACTTTTGTTGAACAAGTACAATTGGTGAACAAAACTTGACTAGTGAGAACGCGCCTTAACGCATCTTGGCCACACTGCCAAGTGGTATGGATTAAGTGCTTAACCTTGGCGCACCACAAGTTTCGCTGGAAAGCCCCCAGTGTTTCCCCAAGGTGTCCTTACCCTGGCTGTGGAGCAATCATACTTTACCCACCCCCCATTTTGTCATAACACTTCCCAAACTATCTGCCGTTGGACCTACACTATCATAGGCCTTCTTCAGGTCAATAAAGAAGACATGGAGATCCTTCTTTGCTGCCCTATGCTTTTCTGTCATTTGCCTCAGAATGAAAATTGACTCCATTGTGGACTTACCAGGCATAAACCAAAACTTATTTCCACAGACACTTGTTCTATCCTCGAGGCAACGTTCCATTACTTTCTCACAGAGCTTAATGGCGTGGCTCATTAGTAAAAGCCCACGTTCAACTTCGCCCTCTTAAAAATCTGGTCACCTTATCTAGCAATAAAATGTGTATGCCATCATGAAAGTCGACCGCAGACCGCCCTGTGAGAAACGCTGATCTTGATGGCTTTCTTGATGATGCCATACGGATCTAGAGCGCCTCCTTGTAAAAGTGTTGCTATTCTGCAGGATTATTAGTCGGCGACTTGATAGAAAAGGGAGCAATAATAGAAAAATATATTGCAAGTAAAAAAGATCTCAATCTATCTTTATCAACTTGGAGAAGGCTTATGACAGTGATCCACATCAGGTAGTGTGGGAGTTATTACGAAAAAGGAAGGTAGAAGAAGAGTTTATTTTAATAGTTCACGATACGTATGATGGTTCCATAGCCAGGGTAAGGACGCCTGAGGGAAATACTGGTGGCTTTCCTGTGAAGGTTGGAGTACATCGACTCAACACCAAGTCCATGCCTTTTCATTCTAGTTGTGGAGGAGCTGCCGACTTGAATCTAAAGAAATCAATGGGAAGGTAAGAAATGCACTGACATCAACAATTATTATGGCCGGATAAGCTAATTTCTATCGGCGGGGTCTTGGAGCGCCGCCTGCGATGCTTATCACCCGCCTTCGTTGTATTAGCTACAGTGCTATAAATCATTAAAACTTTTTATTGTTAGAGCGATAAAAGGTAATAAAGTTGAGTGGAAAGCAGCATCAATAAAATTGGGAGAAGTATAAAAATTTTTAGTGTTCACAAATTCTGACAATTATCACCACATGGGGATACAGGGGTAGCAATAATGGCATGTTGCGTCACTTGTTGCACGTCTCATCCTGGCAGAGATGGGTGGTTTCTTTCAGGCGCGACGGAGAACCAGTGCGCCTTCCGTGCGATGGGAAGTTAAATCCTTGGCCCCGTGTAGTGTATCATATATCAACACCGGTGTAGCAGCAGTTCGCCAACCCCTTTCTCGCCCCAGCGGAGAAAATAAGCAGAATTTTAATCAACAAAAGTGGTTGTAATATTAGGTGGGAGCGGCTGTAATGCATTAGACACACCAGTTCTCGTCTGATAACTGAAGTTACCGTAAAATCTCACGTAGTGCCCGCGGATTATACGCGAAACATAGGGTCATTTAGTGCAGACTATATGCGAGGGCGGACTATATATGGGTGCGGACTATAAATGAAACCCAGGGTTCTCAATGAAAACTGCTCTTCATTTTCTGAACCTTTTATTACATTTAACAACACGATTTTACACAGTACGTTCTTATTTATATGACAATGCAATATGAAATCTTTCACATTTCAATTTCATCGTCAGGTCAATCTGACATTTCATGTTCAAATTCATTTGATCCCATTCCTCCTACAAGTTGCTCCACTAGCTACAGTAGGAATTTGAAAGTGCGGACTATACATGAGTGTGGACTATATTTGAAACGCACCCATCACTAATGCAGACAATAGACGGGTGCGGACTATATTTGAGGTGCAGACTTTATGTGAGATTTTACGGTATGCAATGCAACCCCACCTAGTACTAACATGGATGGCCGGTTGGGAAACTGGGTACCGCTGATACAAAGTGTAGTGTCTGTGCAGTTCGTGCATTAGAACAATGCAGTGTACGGGCAAAATGAAAACAAAAAAAGCAGAATTAAACCTTGAGCCCGAACCTTTCCAAAAATGGAAATACACTTTGATTTTTTTTTACTTCAATATTTAATACTTTTCTGTAATATGGAAAGGTATTAAAGCAGAATAGTGGCATTTTGGAACATTTATTGTACATGTATTCTGCATTTGTGGCCAAAATTGAAAAATTTGTATTGCTTGTATTTTAAAAACTAATCTAATGGGACCTCTAACCCCATGTAAACTTTGTACCATGAGTTTCCATTCACCCTGTATGCAGGGCTGTGTTATGCCTCTGACACAGGACCATAGCTTTACTTTCACTTCCGAATTCAGGCGGGACTGTTAACGGGTTGGAGAATAAAGGTGCGGTTCCACTAGACAGTAACTGTTATAACAGCAATTGCTTTGATTATTACAGTTGACAGTTAAATGTTGACAAAATTATGACAGTTAAACTGTTGTAACAGCAACTGTTACCCAGAATTCCAAGTAGAAAATTTTCTACTCTTTGCAGTTCTCACTAACAGTTAGGGCAATTAAAAATGGCTGAAACTGAAAATCATGCTCCACATGCATCATCATCATCAATAAAATATCACGTTTTTTTCTAATAATCAAATAGTATATTTTATCAATAGTTATAGAATTAATTAATTAATATTTTTATTATTGCCTTTTATTTATTTTGAGTGCATTTTAATTAATTAATGCAGCCATAACAGGCAAAAAACCTAAGGAGGCTACACGTGGGTTAGGCGGTGGCAGGTCTAGGGGATGTAGGAGAGGGGAAGGAAGGTGCCACCAGTCGTGGAGAGAGGAGGTTGTGCTTACTCACTCCTACATTCTACGGGGTGAGGATCAACCATGGTGTGACTTCTGTTGGGAGCCTCTCACAGTGGCACACATCTTTAGTCACTATGAGAGATACCACGAACTGAGATGCTGACTGGGAGTCAGTCATGAGCTCTCCACCTCACTTGGGGATAACCGTCAGGGGGTTGAGAGCTCACTTGTATTTGTGAAATAGGCTGGCCTCTTTCACCAAATCTAAATTATACACTTTTACTTTACAGCAGCTTTGCATTTATTCTTGGATCTTTTGGATTTTCCCATTTTATTTCTGTGTCTTTTTTGGCTTTTGCCACTATTATTGTTCTGTCTGTTTTGGCTTTCCTGCTTTTATTGTTATGTATGTTTTGGTTTTTGCAGCCTTTATTGTTATATCTACTGTTGGCTTTTGCGGCTTATTTGGCTATTGCCTGTTTTATTGTTATGACTTTTAGTGGGTTTTGCTGTTATTTATTGCCACAGCACCCTACACACCCAGCAGTTTTTAGTCACACTCTGAGATGGCCATTTGATTGCCACCCAGGGTGTCCCCCTCCATTCAGCATTCAGTGGTGAGACAGTCTGGGATGGCCTGGATGTGACTCTGCCTAGGATGCAGCCTGTGCTGCTGGCCTCTGTGCCACCCTGGACAGTGCCAGAGAAAACTTTTGATTTTGTGCTTGCAGCCTTTCCGAAAACCAGTACCGATAGGTCAGTGTACCAACAACAGGCCATGTTTTTATTTACATGGATGGGTCGAAGGATGGCTCCTCGGTGGGTTGGTCAGTCTTTACAACTGGTCATCTCACATAGTGGCACACTAAAGATGTGTGCCACTGTGAGAGGCTCCCAACAGCAGTCACACCATGGTTGATCCTTACCCTGAAGAATGTAGGAGTGGGTGAGGAACATGTGACTGATTTGAAGCTGAGCAAGCTCAACCTCCTCCCTCCGCAACTGGTGACATGAGGACACCCAGTGCACTGGGGTGTCCTTCAGTGTGTGATGTTTGCTGGTGGTATCCACAAACCACTTGGACTGCCATTGCTCATGGATGGCCCACTGCACCATTGGGAGAGCATCAGAGGAGGGGACAGCAGTGTTGTGTACATCTAGCACGTCATCTAGCATCTGACCTTTCAGCCACAAAATGTATGCAGCTGCCAAGTACTGCCACCACACTGTCAGTGGTGGTTCACCAGTTTCAGCATAAAGGCTGAGTACTGGACTTGTGCAGAACGCCCCAATGGACAACTGGATGACAGCATGGTGAAAACTGTCCAGCATCTGGAGAGTAGATGGAGTGGCCAGGCCATACAGGCTGCAGCCATAATTGAGACATGATCAAACGAATGATCTGTAGAGCTGAAGCATCACCATTTGATCTGCCCCGAAACCAGATCCTGCAGAATGGAGCCTGTGCACGGAGGATGGTAAGCCATTCACCACAACAGCAAAGAGCGTCACACTCAAGACACTCCACTGTGGGACACCATTCTCCTGCAGAAAGGCCGAGGAGTAGGTGTTACCCACACACACTCTGATGGTCTGGTCAGACAAAAAGCTATGGAGGAATAGGGGCAGATTACCCCTGAGCCCCCACTGGTGCAAGGTCTCCAGTATACCATGGCGCCTTGTGGTATCATATGTCTTCTCCACATCAAGGAAGACAGCCACCAAGTGCTGTTTGTGGAGAAAGGCCTCATGTACTGTGGTCTCCAGGGAGATCAGATGATCCACTGGAGACCTGCCAGCACAGAAGCCACATTGGGCATTGGCAATAAGGTGATGCCATTCAAGATACCACACCAGGCGCCAATTCACCATGCGTTCCATGGTTTTGCAAAGACAGCTCGTCAATGAAATGGATCTGTAATTTTTTGCCTGCAGGGACTTCATGCTGCTGCCATATGTAGTTTAATACCTCAAGGAGGTATATAACGCCTTTCTCTGGTAGGTGTCATAGCATTTGATAGCGGATGCTATCTGGACCAGGGGCAGTGTCCCTGGCTCTTGCTAGAGCTGCCTTCAGCTCCCAAGGGGTAAATGGATTGTTATACCCCTCGAAGACAACACCAGTGAAGGATGGCGTTCTGCAGCCTGCATCTTTTGAAGAAATGTTGCCGTGTAGTGCTGGGAACTGGAGATGGCTGCAAACGTCATTGCCAGTTCCTCAGCCACCTCACACGGCAGAATAAGCTGTCTCCGTTGTACAAGGAAACCGGAGCCACATGATGGTTAATATCTGCCTTGGATCTTCCTAAGCTTTTCCCAGACTTTATTGGAGGGCGTGTGATGGGTGAGTAAGGAGACATACTGACTCCATGAGGAGCGTTTAACCTCCTTGATCACCCGTCGTGCATATGCCCGGGCTCGGAGCTAGTCGATGCAGTTGGCGTCGGTAGGACGAGACTGGAAGCTGTGAAGGGCTCGTCGGCAAGCGAATCATACTCTGACAATCCTCTGTCCACCATGGCACCCGTGCTCATGGTGGGTTACATGAGCTCTGGGGGATGGATGCCAATGCCACCCCGATCACCACCTCTGTGAAGTGACTCACTAGGTCGTTGACCCCATCAAAACCACACAGTGGGCAAAAGTAGATACGGCGGGCAAACTCCTCCCAGTCCGCCCGACGCAGACACCACCGTGGTGGGAGTTGGGGTAATGCCCCATCTCCACTGCCAATCATTATGGAGAAGTGATCCCTTCCACGGGGGTCTGACAAGACCTCCCACTGCAAACCTGGTGCCAACCCAGGAGAGCAGATGGATAGGTCTATAAACGAGAGGCCACCAGTGGCAGTAATCATATGCGTGGGGGCACCTGTGTTAAGAACAATGAGGCCATTGCATGACACTCATTGTTCCACAAGTCGCCCTCAAAAGTTGTGACTATCCGAGCCCCATTGAGGATTATGGGCATTATAATCACCCTTGCTGGGCGCTGAGGGAGTCGAGGTCTGCCTGTGGGGTATCAATCCCAGGAGGCATGTAGAGTGAACATAGAGTGGTGGGCACATCCAGTTGCAATGAGACCACCACTGCTTGCAGAGGCGTCTACAAAGCCACTGGTAAATGCATGCACCCATTTATGGATAAGACTAGCCACCCCTCCCAAATTGTGGCTTCCTTGTTGCTGGGTGTCTGCATATGTAGTGTACCCCCGTATTGGAATGGGGGTATCAACACGACACAGGATCTCCTGAAGAGAGATGCAGATAGGGTTGTGCCTGGAGATCAGCAGTGTGATCTCGTCCCTCTTGTGGGAAAAACATCGACAGTTCCATTGTAGGAAATTTACCAACACGTGGGCTTAGGTGGCTTATTTCTATTCCTCCCCTTTCTCCGTCCCACTGCAGAAAGGAGAGGGATGCCTTCAATGGGGGTCGTCCCCCTCCACCTCGAAGGAGGAATCCCCATCGTGCCCCAATTTGGGCATGAAACCACCCCGTGCTCTCTGCCGTTGGCCAGAGAGCTTGGGTGGACGGACCAAGGAGACACGCCCCACTGTAGAAGTGGTAGGTGTCCCTACTTTCTTTCCTCCTGTCTCACCCACCACCCCCTCCGTGGAGGAGGCTGGCTGGGCTGAGACAGGGAGGGAGGCCTTCAAGGGAGATGCCTCTCTTTAATGAGTAGCATCTGGGGCCTCCAAAGAATCTGTCACCTCCATTATTGGGGGACCCATGCATGGGCCAGAGGCGGTGGTGGAGCCAGAAGAAGTCATGGCAATGGGTTCAGGGTCCATCTGGCAGCCAATGCTAGCACAGACCAGCACCCCTTGGACCCCATGGGCCCGAGAGGGCGTCAAACGGATGAGAGGGGGGAGCTGAGGTAGGGTGTCAGTCTGGGTACAGACGGAGAACACAGCAGCTGCCTTTGCAGCACCTGCATAGGACAGTCCACGACTGGGGGGGTCCCTGGCAAGACTAGCAGCCGCTGTGCATCCTAAAAGCTGATACCCTTCTGGACATGCAACTCCTGGATCACACGTTCCTGCAGCCAAGTGGGGCCATCCCGAGAAGAAGCGGGGTGGTTGCCCTTACAGTTTATACAAAAAGGTGCAGTCTTACAAGACTCAGGGGAGTGGTCACCCTGTCCACAAGTGCCACACATGGCCTTCGCAGAACACGAATTCTGTCCATGGCCATATCGCTGGCACTTAAGGCACCTACGTGGACTCAGGATGAAGGCACGTACAGGCAAGCGGAGGTAGCCAGCCATGATGTAATCAGGCACCTTTGGCTTACCAAAGGTCAACACCAAGGTGTCAGACGGGTGGGATTCTCCATCGCGTCGGAGAGAGGTGCAGCGGACAGCAACCACAACCCTGGTTCCTAAGCTCCTCCGCTATTTGCTCTTCTGATTCCCTGCATTGGTTAGGGCACCGCACAACACCTCTACTGGTTTTTAAGGTGCGATGGGGTTCAACCACAACAGGGGTATCACCAAGCTTCCGCATTTTTAGTAATGCTTAAGTCTGGTGGGGGGGCAGATGCCTCCACCAACAAGTTGCCATTGCTCAGTTTCTTGACCGAGGTCACATCACTGGCAATGCCCTTGATGGCTTTGGTGATAAGGAAGGGCGACGCCTTCCCCAAGGCTGCCCCATCCTCCCCAGAGATGAAAATAAACCGGGGAGGATAGGAAAAAGGTATGAATGGTGTTTGACTGCACCTAAAATCTTAGATGCAGGAACATGCTTTGCATCGGCGGTGGAACCCTGCACCTTAAGGCTAAGAGGTCGTTGCCTCTTGTTAAGGTCAGGTGCCAATGCCATAGACGCCACAGGTTCGTTCCCTGATCCAGTTGTCTTACTGGGGGAATGCGGCCTCTTTGTTGGAGCAGTGCATGTCTCTATCAGCTCAGTGGCAGCTGGCCCACTCAGTTGGGTGGGACCGAGCCCACCATCTTCTGGCTCAACACAAGTCAATAAAGGTAAAGAAGGGGGAGGGGCCTCTGTTTTGTTGTTGCCATAATTGTAAATAATTATGAATATGCTGCCCGCAGGTCTTGCCCACCACGGAGCCCAACAAGGGGACGCCCATTCGGGTCGTCGAGGTTCCTCGGACAGGATACTGTTAGGATGGCATAATCCCCGAGTACCGGACCATTGGCATCGGGGTTGACTGCCGGTCCACTCAGAGCAACCCTAGGGGGCATAACAACTTATGCGCCCCTGGGCGATTGACCAAGACCGGGTATCCCCCTTGGCCGCCCGGTTTCCCCAGAAGCTGTGGCCAAAGTGATGTGTTGGGGCTGTAGGTCACAACCCTAAATCTCGATGTCTGTCAGCCAAACCACCAATGTGGGGTGGCCCAGAGACATTGCAGGACATGCGCCTCCTCAATCACCAGGATCCGCTTTTCCCAGGGGTGGGGTCTCCACGCACGGCAAACACGTGGGTAGGCGTTTATTTACGGTCACCTCAGTGAGGAGCCTAAATCGACCGAGAACAAGTCAGTCATCCAGTAAAGGACGCAAGGACAATGACAACCAACATGATGGTATCGTCCTGTCCAGGACACAAGTAATGGCCAATGACGATAGAGTTGTCGTCCAATCAGGGGCAAGAAAAAGTCACCCCTTTAGTCGCCTCTTACGACATGCAGGTATGCAGTGTGCCTATTCTACCCCTGGCACACACGGGTAGTTGAGTGGAGAGGATAGAGGCAACGATAGCAGTAAATACCACTATTTAACCAAAAGCCACATTTCAATGGAAGCAGCCCGAGTGCAGAGGGGAGGAAGGAAGAGAGAAAAGAGATGTAGAAAAGTGGAGATGTGGAAGCAATGCCCATTTAGTAGATACACCTATTTTCACTAGATAGTGCCAGCAAAAGAAAGTGGTTTCCTCGCCGCTCCACCATGCCATGCATTTCTTAGCTTTTATCATTGCATATCGCTCCTCTTTCACCTCCTCTCTTCTCTCTCCTCCAACATGGCCACAGCCTAATTCTATCAGCTCTTGGCATACCACTCACTTACTGTAACATTCATATCTCAGTTATTCCCATTCTACTGACGTGGCTCTTCCTCCCTGCTCAATACTCTCTTCCATTAAGCATAACTGGTCTAACCACGGCCAAGCAAAACTTCCCTGTCAACTTGATTGTGACCCTCCTATCACAAGTGTCTCTGAAACTGCCTGTCATGGAACACTGCAATAAGAATGCTGCAAGACGATAAAGGTGACAGAGATCTTTCTTTGCTGCCATATACTTTTATATTGTATGCCTCATAGTGAAGATTGGTTCCATTGTGCACCTACCTGGCATGAACAAAAACTGATTTCCATGGGCACTAGTTCTATCTCAAAGCGACCTTCTGTATATTTCTCTCTTCCAGACCTTCATGGACATCTCCTTTGCCCTTGAAGAGTGTTACTATCTAACTCGCACCATGCAGATGGCATTCTATCTCCCCTAGCTATCTAATTGAAAAGTTTCTCTGACCACGTGTTTCCTATAATCCATAGACTATGCCACAATTCAATTGTTATTCTGTCTGTCGACTTGTCATCTTTCTAAGGGCCCTGACAACTTCCCCCTGTTACAGTATCCACCATCCCTGAAGACGTTGGATGTGTGTCACTATCATTTTCTCCCTTTGCAGCGTTCAACAGGTTGTGAAAATATCCTTCACCCTTCTCTTTACCTAAGATGGGGGAAACAGGACCCTACATTTGCTGTCCTTCATCAGTATGCCTTGGGTTATATCTTTGGCTGCCTTTCTCCAGCTTTGACCAGTTTAAATACTTCTCTCTCTCTCTTGCCTTCCTTGACCACTAAGTGATCCTAGATAGCCTCATACTTCTGATTTTGCCCTACCTATATTGTATTTTAGATTCCTGGTCTCCTATCTCCATCCACCTCTGGAAAGCAGCCTTCCTTTGCTTGATAACTGCTTCTACCTCATCATTCCATCACCACTCAGCCCAACTCAGCTCACCCCCTACTGTAGCCTGGCTTAAAATGGCTTTTCCACATTTTCTAATTTTTCTGGTGACCCTTTTCCACATTTCATCAGCTGTCCCTTCCCAATCCCAGTGTACCTGCCTGTGCACTTCTTGTATAAATTCCTCCGTTTTGGTGAGCAGTTTGAACCACCTGATGACCTGCTCTTTACAAGAATGTGCCTTGCCTGACGATTTCACTAGTATTTCTAACATAAGTAACTTATTGCAACATTCCTTTTGAAAATCTTTGCTGGGGAGTACTCAGCAGTCACAGACCTCTGCTCTACCCTGCCCTGAGATAATAGATATCTATCTATGACATCCCTTGTGACACTGGAATGTGATCAGCTTCCTGCCCCTCTTCTTAAACCATGTATTCACAATTGTGAGACAACGTGCTTGTGTTGTGTCACAAATTTGCTGCCATTCTATACTAACTGTTCCATATGCTCATCCACCTTCAACCTTCCCATATCCCTCCCTATCCATTAAAGCCTCCACCAATAACTAAGGCCTCATCCCTTTTACACTGCCCTACCTCAGCCTCTATTGAGTGTAAAAAATCATCAAAGTCTGTCCAGAAACCCACTTTGGTGGGTTCATAAAGAACCCCCTGGGGCATACTCACTGATGAGGTGGACCATTAATTCTCACCAACCCACTGTAACTAACAGTAGCCTGCTATTGATTAATTTCACCAGATTGACCCCTTGCTGAAGCTCCTTATGGCTCACCATGGGCCCTTGATCTATCCCCCTTCCACCTAGTTTCCTGGAGAAATGCTACATTAATACTTAGGATATTAACTAATTGTGGTGGTTTGCCAGTAAGGTTCCCCACATTTCACCTTCCTAATCTAAGATTTTCCCTATGCTTTCTGAAAATGCTCTGACTGGGGGCGCCCCAGCCAGGTGTTTGCAAACTGCAGGAACATTGGCGCTCCTGGATCCTGGCCTACCCCACAGTGGACACCCATGGCACTTTTGCAGACTGCTGATGATGGGGACCCAGGATGAGTTCATGCACCCATGATGGCCGCCAGTACTGGGGTTTCAATACCCTGCACATAGGTTCAATGATGTGATTCTGCTTGTTGTTATGCTTAATATCTATTTAAAATCATCATTACAAAAGCATTATCCTGCAAACAACAAGTTAGGGTCTGTGGGAGGGGTGGGAAAGCTTTTTTATTAAAAGACCAAATCAATGATGATACTGTCAGGTGAACCACACACATACATCATTATATCTCTATGCCACCTGTGGCAGGGCTGGGTCTCTGGGTTCTTGCCTGTTACTCATGCCTATCTCCTGCCAGGTCCCCATCCACTCCATACACTACCATATCCTTATGATGTGGTCAGCTGCTTAAAGTAAAATATGATGTGCTTTGAGCAGTTGTGTATTTGCTCAGAAAGTTTGGCGTCAGTACAGGTTGTTGGTTGTGCAAAAATGGCTGACTCCTCTCTACATTTATTATGGTAAGCTTAACTAATTCAGACCCTTAAATATCTATCACCTTGAGCTTTTATGATCTACAATAGTTAATTTAAATAAATAAGTTATACTGGGGTACATATTAATTGAAATAAATAGTTGCAGTTTGGGGCTGGTTGTGACACTTTCTCCATTTACCCTATTTGGTTAATACGTGTTTCTCATTATTCTTGATAGAAAAATGGTGCGAACGTATAGAAAAAAAACAGAGAGAGGGGATATTTCTTCAGTCCCATATAAGGAAGCAGCTAAAGATGTTATAAACAATAAGTACTCTCTCGGGAAAGCAGCTGGAATTCGAGGAATTAATTACATGACTTTGAAACACTTCATTGATAGAAACAAGAATGGTACAAAAATTGATGAATGTGTTGGATATAAGAAGCATCTTAAAATCTTTACAACTGACCAAGAAAAGGCCTTAGTTGATTATGTACTCAGATGTTCACAGATATGTTATGGAATGACTCCAAAAGGTGTGAAATCCCTGGCCTATCAGTTTGCCATTGCCCACCATGTGAAACAACCTCAAAATTGGGCAGATGCACAAGGAGCATCTGCAGTCTGGTTTAGTGGATGTTTAAGGCGCCATCCACATCTTTCCCTGAGGTCTTCAGAAGCTACTGGTTTAAGTCAGGCCACAAGCTTTGCAGTAGATTCAATTTGCATTGCAAGGATATTTGGAATGTGGATGAAACCAGCACAACTACAGTTCAGAAACCATCCAAGATAGTTGCTAAAATGGGAGAAAAACAAGTTGGGAAAGCAACATCTACTGAAAGAGGGATACTGATAACTTTGATTCTTGCCATTAATGCTCTAGGGAAATTGTACTCTAGGGAATTTTTCCACAGGTTAACTTTAGAGACCACTTTATTCATAATGGTCCTGCAGGATGCATTGGCGATGCTCATCCTAGTTGCTGGGTAACAGCACCTGCATTTTTAAAGTTCATTAATCACTTTAAGTGTAATGTAAGATGCTCTAGATAATCACTCATTGCTTCTAGATAATCACTCATCACATTTATCAATTCAGATTCTTGATTTTTGTAACGAAAATGACATAGTTCTGGTTTCATTCCCTCCACATACAACACACAAGCTTCATCCATTAGATGTATCTGTTTTTGGGCCATATAAAAGTTCTTTGAACATATGTATTGATGGTTGGATGAATAACCACCCAGGGAAACCCTTAACTATTTATGACCTTCCAGGACTTGTCAAAGAAGCATTTCTTCTTGCAAGAACCCCTTGAAATATTACATGAGGATTTCAGAAGACAGGAATCTGTCCTTTAAATGAGCGTGCATTTCAAGAAGATTTTTGGTGTGCTGCTGTCACTGATAGGCCTTTTACAACTGACCAACTAACCACAAATCCTCCTAGTTCAGTAGTTAGTTGCATTATAATTGCTGATGGTAACTTAGATAGCTCTAGTGGAAATTCACATGTGCCATCTACAGCAACTAACATTTTTGAGTCATCACCAGAGCCCAAGAGCAAGGATATCACTCTAGTAGCAATATCCCCAGTAGAGATATGACCATTTTCTGCAGCTAAGTCAAGGGTACAAAGAAATGTGAGAAAAAGGAAATCTGAAGTGCTGACAGATACCCCAGTAAAAGAGGAAGCACAATACACAAAAAAAAAATATTAAAACCATGTAAAACCAAGAAATGCTTAAACTTCTCTTCAAAACAGAAGCAAAAAATCAGAAGTGGTAAAATGTTTCACAAGTCTGCAGCAGAGATTTCTAGAACATCATGGCTGGCTACCGCCGCTTGCCTGTACATGCCTTCATTCCGAGCCTGCTTTGGTGTTTCAAGTGCCAGCGATTAGGCCATGGACAGAATTCGTGTTCTGCGAAGGCCATGTGTGGCACTTGTGGACAGGGTGACCACTCGCCTGAGTCTTGTAAGACTGCACCTTTTTGTAGAAACTGTAAGGGCAACCACCATGCTTCTTCTTGGGATTGCCCGACTTGGCTGCAGGAACGTGTGATCCAGGAGTTGCATGTCCAGAAGGGTATCAGCTTTCAGGATGCGTGCCAGCTGCTAGCCTTCCCAGGTACCCCCAGTCGTGGCGTGTCCTATGCAGGTGCTGCAAGGACAGCTGCTGTGTTCTCTGTCTGTACCCAGACGGACACCCTACCTCAGCTCCCCCTCTCACTTGTTTGACGCCCACTCGAGCCCAATGGGGTTACTGGGTGCCAGTACTGTGCTAGCATTGGCTGCCAGAACCTACCAGAGAAGGGCGTTAGTTACCTCCTTGAGGCTTTTAATTACATTTGGCAGCAGGATGAAGTCCCTTCAGGCTGGCAAGAGGGTACTATCATCCCACTCCAAAAACCTGGGAAGGATAGTAGCTTTCCAACAAATTGCAGACCCATTTCATTGATCGTGGTATCTGGAACAGCACAACAGTCTTGCCAAAGCCCAATGTGGCTTCCGTGCTGGCAGATCTCCAGTGAATCATTTGATCTCCCCGGAGACTGCAGTACGTGAGGCTTTTCTCCACAGACAACACTTAGTGGCTGTCTTCTTTGATGGCATATGATACCACATGGCGCCATGGTATACTGGAGATCGTGCAACATTGGGGACTCATGGGTAATCTGCCCCTCTTCCTCCCTTGCTTTTTGTCTGACCAGACCTTCAGAGTGTGTGTGGGTAACACCTACTCCTCAGCCTTCCTGCATGAGAATAGTATCCCACAGGGGAGCGGTTTGAGTGTGACATTAAGTGCGTCTGTTGCAGTGAATGGTTTACCGTCCTCAGTTTGCACCCTGGTACAGTCGTCTCTATTTGTGGACGACTTTTCTATCAGGTACCAGGCTGCCACAATGCACAGCATTGAGTGTCAGCTGCAACTGGCACTCAATAGTGCCAATGAGTTTGCCATGTCATGCAGCTATAAGTTCTCCCCTGACAAAACAATGGTCTTGCACTTCTGTCACAAGTGAGGACTCCACCCTGAGCCTCAGCTTACCCTGAATGGCTGCCTCCTCCCAGTTGTAGAGGCGGCCTGGTTTCTTGGCCTCCGTTTTGACAGCCGTCTGTCATGGGTCCTGCACTTGAAGGAGCTAAAGGCTAAGGGCCTTTGCTCCCTGAAAACCAGGGAACTGGTTTTGGGGCTGATCAAACAGTGATGGTTTGGCTCTACAGATCACTTGTTCGATCATGTCTTGATTATGGCTGTGGCATGTATGGCCTGCCAGCTCCATCTACTCTCTGGATGCTGGACAGTGTCCATCACACTGGCATCTGGCTGTCCATTGGGACGTTCCGTGCAAAGTCCAGTACTCAGCCTTTATGCTGAGACTGGTGAACCACCACTGACTGTGCGGTGGCAGTACTTGGCAGCTGCATACATTTTGCAGCTGAAAGGTCAGCTGCAGCACCCTACACACCCAGCCATCTTTAGAAACACTCTGAGATGGCCATTCAACCACCGCCCGGGAGTTCCCCCTCCAGTTCGTGTGTGGTGGATGGATGGTCTTACTGGCCTGGGTGTGACTTGCCTAGGGGGCAGCCTGTGCTGCCGGCCTCTGTGCCACCCTGGAGAGTGCCAGAGCCAAGCTTTAATTTTGTGCTCGTAGCCTTCCCCAAAACCAGTAACAATAGGTCAGTGTACCAACAAGAGTTTGGACGCCTCTCTCTGACCTATCAGGGCCATGTTTTTATTTACACAGATGGGTCAAAGGATTGCTCCTCAGTGGGTTGGTCAGTCTTTACAACTGGTCATCTTATGGGGGGCCGCCTTCCAGGCGTTGCCAGTGTCTTAACTCGAGCTCACAGCTCTGCACAGGGCACTGGATCTCATCCAATCATTGAACGACAGACACTTTGTTGTTGCGACTGACTCCCTATCCTCCCTTCTGCTGTTGCACACCCTATATTGCTGACATGTCATCATCCAGGGTGTGCACAGATTGCTGCTTGTGATTTGAAAGCAGGGCAAGACAGTGTTATTTATGTGGGTCCCAGGGCATGTTGGCATTATGGGCAACAAGAGGGCGGATGCCCATGCCCGTCAGGTGGCCCACTTGGCAGATATACCTGACACTGCTGTCCCCTCCTCTGATGCTCCCCCGATGGTGCGGCAAGCTGTCCATAACCAATGGCGGTCCCAGTGGTTTGCAGAGACCACCATTAAACTCCACACACTGAGCACTGGGTGCCCTCAAGCCGCCAGTTGCAGAGGGAGGAGGCTGTGCTTGCTCGGCTTCAGAATGGTCACACGTTACTCACCCACTCCTACATTCTACGGGGTGAGGATGAACCATGGTGTGACTTCTGTTGAGAGCCTCTCACGGTGGCACACATCTTTAATCACTGTGAGAGATACCAAGAACTTAGATGCTGACTGGGAGTCAGTCCAGAGCTCTCCACCTCACTTGAGGATAACCCTCAGGGGGTTGAGAGCTCACTGGAATTTGTGAAAGAGGCTGGCCACTTTCACCAAATTTGAATTATACACGTTTTACTTTCTGGAACTTTGAATTTATTGTTGTATCATTTTGGCTTTTGCCTTTTTATTTCTTTGTCTGTTTTGGCTTTTGCCTTTTTATTTCTTTGTCGGTTTTGGCTTTTGCTGCTTTTATTGTAATGTTTGTTTTGGCTTTTGCTGCTGTTATTGTTATGTCTGTTTTGGCTTTTGCTGCTTTTACTTTTCTGTGTGTTTTGGCTTTTGCCTATATTTATTCTGAAATTTTTTTTTTGGTTATTGCCTTTTTATTGTTATGGTTTTGCCATTATCGTCATCATGGTGGGATGGCCTTTTACATCCCCACCATGGTGATTGTCCTGCTGGGCCCTTATGACCTTTGTTGTCGATGGGCCCTAAAACACTAACAAACAAATAAACAAACCAGCAATCCAAGTACCTCTACAATAGATTGTGTTAGGGGGAATCGTTAAGTGGACAACATTCAGAGAAATTTCCAGCACTGAATTTACATCTCAATATTGAGAAGTTTTGAACTCCAAATGTTAACGTTTTGATTAGTTAAGTGCAATATTCTTGACAATAAAGAATTAATAAAAAACAGAAAGTTGAATTAGTATTTTTAAAAATCATTTTTTGGGATTTTTTTGGTGAATTTCACTGGTTTTAACACAAATGACAAAGTTGCCCCATTTTCAAGGTAGTTTTGGAAATGAAGGAATGGTGGTTTTCTTAAAATGAATGCTTAAGTTGTAATATATCCATAGAATGTGAAACTACAGGTCATGACTAATGGTTTCTGATGGTTTTAAACCACTCTTGAACATTTTAAAGAAACAATAGAACTAAAAGAAAACGAAAAAGTGGCAAAGTTGTCCCTCTTTATGGCAGTGGATTAAAAAATTTAAATATGCAGATGGTCTGGGCCCGATGTACTCACTACGCCGCTCGCCGTTGAAGGGTTAACTACACATTGCAACCCAAAGAGTATTATTGGAAGATGTTCACTTAAGGAATAGGACATGAGCCTGACTTCTGTTTCATTGTAGTTATTGTGCAAAAGGTCACACACCAAGCAATGTTATAACCAACAAAGCATTAATCTACCTGCCAAAAATTTCTATTGTGGCTGTGTAATGTGGTGTAGGAACAGTGGGGCACGCCGGCATCCCCCCACAGACAATTCAGCCATTATTTCCGGCGGGCCCCAGGCGCCCAGCTGGGGTGCCTTCAGTCAGAGCATGTTCATCGGACTCGCAGACCTGACCTTGCCACAGGCGGGATAAGGGTATGATTATGATGATGTACACTTAAGGAATAGAAAACAGTTTCAGGAAGCCAATTGTGTGAATACGGGGAATTTGAAGATAAAAATTAATTTTTTGGTTTAAAAAAAAGTATCACTAACTGCCTGATTCTCGATATTCAGTAATACTGATATTAACAGTTATACCACTTTGAACGAAATCTTTGTTGATAAGTTCCTTATAATAATAAGTGGAACATTTTAAAATTATTTTTGGGAAAGAGGGTGTATATTTGTAATTCGTCAAAATTAACAGTTGCAGGAGCTGATGACTGATGTTCCTGTTAAGATGGAAAGAAGGGGTTATGACATCAGATCAGCAAACGTCTGCGTGACAATATTCCAAGAGTTCTGCCATCTGTTCTGAGTTCCGACATACTCGAGCCTTTCTTACTGTTTTATTAATTATTTTAAATTACACGCATTTAATTGGGAGCGGCTTATTGCGTTGGACATACTAGTTCTCGTCTGATCACTGAAGTTCAGCAATTTAACCCCCAGCTAGGAAAACTGGGTATATACCGCCAATACCCAAAAATCGTCACATTAGGGTAGTGTCTTTGTAGTCTATGAATTTGTACTATGCATTGGGCGGCGCTCTAATGACCTGAAGTTGAAGGGCCTTAAAACACAAACAAACATCGCATTTTATTAGCAATTTAATTCACTTAATACTATTAAGAAATTGCAAATTATGATTACCCTTAATATCACTTGAATGGTAGACTAAATGGTTTTGATTATTACAGTACTAATCTGTAATGATGTTTCAGGGTGGGCACAAACCCCCTTCTCCCAAGTTGCTTAGCTTAGGGAATAATGCATGTAAACGTCTCCAATTGACATATAAATTTAATACTGATTTCCAATTAACACTGGTTGATGATTTCTTTCCACAGGTTGCTCCCGGCGATATTCATCAGTTCTTCGGACGACACTGCTGCCGAACATCAATCCTGGTTTCTATATAACTATAGTCAGTCCGTCCAAAATCATTATAGTAACATCTGAAATTTAAAAGCCAATATCAGTGTTGATTATTTGACCCCTGAATCACGGAAGCTCAAGAGATGCACGATATGTGGGCGGCAGATGATTTCTTACTCCTACATTTTAAGAGTGGCAATTTAATAGTCCAAAGAAAGAAAGACGTAGTACAAAAAGAAAGAAATGGAAGGCCTTTGTTTTATGGATGCCTAGGATGCATATGATAGGTTGACAAAGAGAATTGTGAGGAGCTTGGCATCAAAGTGGGGCACCTTCCCTACCACATTACCACAGTACCACATTCTGGCAAAAGTTTACAGTTCTATGATGTATAGGAGAGAAAATGATATCTGTGAAGAGTTCAGTATGGAATATCAGAATTCGGTCAAGACAAAACATAGATGATGATCATAGGAGAGGAAAATACACTGCCTAGCAACAATATACCAATAAACTTTGGAGAGAGGGATATAAATATAGTGTCTGTGGTTACCTGGGGGTTAAACACAGATTATTGCGTCGATCACTGGAGTTAAAAAATGTAACTCCAGCTAGTACTATCATTGGTGTCTGTAAGCATAGTAGGAAAACATCATTTGTAAGCTAAAATCTAGAGAAGGATTAATAAGGAAACTGGCATTTGATTCATTCTCAAGGTATAAAATTGTTAGGAGCTTGTGGAAAGCAGTAGCTGTTTCAGGGTTGACCTATGGAAACGAGGTTCTATGCATTACTAAAAACGTAATGGACTTGTAAGGCGGTAGCCCAAAAAGGGCTAGGTAGGATGACCTTAGGGGAAAATAGGCTTACAGCAGTTGAAGCAATACAGAGGGACATGGGGGTGGTCTACATTTGAACAGAGAGAAACGAGTAGTACATAGACATACTTATGATGGATGTGGGCCTAGCAACTGGTCGGATACTCATCTAGTACCTCTGAATGGCCACGAGGGCGATATATTTGGCATTGGTTTTCCTCAGTGTGTTGCCAAGCAAATCTGCAACCCCTATGTTTTTTTATTGTTGGTCGTCTTTTTGTTGGGGAATTCCACCGACGCACAGTGGGGCAGGAGAGCACAAAACCTGGCAGAAATTCTAAAAATGAAAGTGTCCATGAGATAAAATCTGGGGTTTTACTGGACCCAGGATACCCTCCTGCACCATGTCTGAGCTGCTTTACAGGTGTCTGAACTGCTTTGTGCAACATAAGAAGCCACTTTTGAATCCTTATTTTGCAGTTAAGATTACTTGGTCTGATTGCAGTTATTTTCAGTCCTAAAAGTGTTGTAATTTACATATCTATCTTCAAAAATCGGAAAATTTTTCTATGTAGCCTTCATCTTCAGGTATGTAGCTATATTGAATTCTTGGCAAATGAGTATTTCAGTGCATGGAATTTACATAAATAAGCTTCATTGTAATATTCATTCCAAATTAGATTTCCATTGATTTTTTGTCCGCTTTTGCCCTATTTTCAAATACATAACGTTTTCTCAGAACAATTTAACCTTATCTTGAGTCACCCGGCCTTGCATTTTCTGGCTTTTTTTCTCTTGTGGTTTTTACTAGCTTCCTCCTTTTTGGCGTGCAGCCATGTGCTGGAGAGGTTGTTTATTCCATTGGATAGGTTTTTTTACATAAATCACAATTAAATTAGGTAGTGTGCTCGATTTACTGCCCCAGTTGTTCCAGCTTCGATACTGGACCGAGGTGGGTTGGTCGCTTTCAGATGATGGAAATGCCCCAATTGAGTGAATCATTTGTTGTGTTTTAAAGCCCTTCAACAACAGTGGTCATTAGAGCCCTCCAGTGATTAGTTCTAATGCACAGTCTACACCGACACTATGCTGCTTTTACAACGATATAGGTATTAGCATTATCCAGTGTTTCTGAGCGGCCACCTATGCTAGGACTATCTGGGATTGCGTTGCTTAATTGAAGTGATCAGACAAGAAATGGTGTGTTCAACGCAATACACACGCACGAAAAACCCCGAGTTTGCCGTCCTTCAGATGAGAGATAAACTGAGGTCTCGTGTGGTGTACTATGGCATTGTCACGTAAAGAAACACTCTACTAAGCAACAGGCAGGTAAGGTCAAATTTCATGGTGTAGGAGCTTGACCCCTGGAGTCAGTGGAATGCTCCAACTTGTTATGTTACACTAGCGAGTTGGGGAGTAAGCCAAGCAACAATAACTGGCCCGAACCCTTAGGAGGCTGCTCGCGGGAGATGAGGAGGTAGGTGTATAACATGTAGGGAGGTACATTTGCAGCACCCACCGCTCCTTACCAACCATCCATGTTGGTCCCAACGTGGGCGTGCAATGCTTATGTCCACTAAGAAGAACAACTTGGGTACTCAGGCCCCTGCCATAGGCGGGAATAGGATTAGGAGTTGCTTTCTTAAGTCTACCAAATACTACCCCACTGTACGACGCCAGGGCCCAAGTTCCTAACATAGAAATTGTGCCTTGTATAGTAGGGAGGGTTCTGCCATTGTAAACAACACGTAGATGAAGTTAACAATGCAGGATATGGGGACTACATAAGAAAAATCCAGTATTGTAGGTTATTGCATGGGCACACAACATGAGGGTGTCTACCAACTGGAAGAGGAGAGTTAACAGGACAATGAAGAGGATAGGCATAACACTGCACCATGGTGAGGATGAGGAAGGGAGCGACAACAATTAAAAGCTTAGTAGGCCTACTGGACAACGCTAAGGAATCGGGTTTAGGAGAGTGGCGACAGAGTGTGAAGGGAATGATTGAAACGAATATGCTGATGGTGTATGATAAAAATCTTAAGCTACTCGTACACGGTGCAACTTTTGTGGCATGCAATTTTGAGTTCTGCAACTAAAGTGGCATGTTGCGTTTACACGGAGAACAAAAGTGGCATGGAACTTGCCATTTTTTGAGTTGCGCAACTCAAAAAGTGGCATGGTGAATAAAAAAGTTGCAGTGTGTTTACACGTAACACGCAATTTAAGTTGCATGCAACAGATTTAAAAGTATATGCCACTTTTTTGTGTCATCTTTCAATGCGTGCATGAATTCTCGGCCATTTAAACTTGCAATTTTGTTTTGTTTTTTGTTGAATGTGGAGTAATGGAGAATTTATTAAACGAAATATGAGAGGGAGATGAGGATTTTTTTAAAAACATTTTATGATTAATTAACCTTTTATGATTAACATTTTATGATCATACCCTTATCCCGCCTATGGCAGGGTCGGGTATGGGAGTTTTAATCCTCCACTCCCGCCTATGGCAGGGTCGGGTCTGTCAGTTCTAATCCTCCACTCCCGCCTATTTCAGGGTCAGGTCTGCGAGTTCTAATCCTTCATTCCTGCCTATGGCAGGGTCGGGTCTGCGAGTTCTAATCCTCCACTCCCGCCTATCCCCCACCAGGCTGCCATCAACCCCACACACAACCATGTCTCTCTGTTCAACCTGATCCCACGTCCGCTTTGCTCTCCCCAAGGGCCAGATCCACAATTTTCGTCAGGGGGGTTGAGCTATTGGTAGCGATTGGAAACGGAATTTTCATTTCTCAATGTCCAAGTCGACCTAAAATTTAGGGAAGGGGGGGGTTGCAACCCCAACCCCCCCCCCCCGGATCCGCCATGAACTCGTTACAGACTATGTCAGCACACGACACCCCACTCAGATTTCAGGATATGCATGATGATTCAATGGCCAGGGTAAGGAGACCTTGGGGAAATACTGGGGGCTTCCAAGTGAACGTTGGAGTACATCAGGGTTCAGCACTAAGTCCATACCTTTTCATTCGGGTTATGGACGAACTGCTGTCGGGAGTAGCAGAATGAGCCCCTCAGTGCATGGTATTTGCCGACGATATTGGTAAACTTATTGACTCCAAAGATGAAGTAGAGACGGGCATAAAGACGTATTAGAGACGCGGTAGAAAAGGTAGGGCTAAGATAAACATGAAGAAGACAGTATTTAGCTTTCAAGTAGGAAGTGGAGGAAAATGGTGGTGACGGTTCAGGAATGCAGGTAGTTGAGAGAACGCAGGGCAGGGGCAGGCCAAAGCAGACGTGGGAGTAGGTTGTCCATAAGGGTATGGTGGTGTGTGGCGTGGATGGGGACCTGGTGGGAGATAGACGGGAGTGGATGGCTAGAACCTGCAAACCCGACCCTGCCACAGGCGGGAATATCGGTATAATGATGATGATTATCTGTATCATCCATTGTTTCTATTTACTTCCACAGAAATAAACTGCAGGCTGCAAAACAATTCAATACATATGATTTTTCTCAATAGGTGCATCAAACACTGTGAAAAAGTGGCATGATAGCAAAGTTGCACTCAACACAAAATCATACATGTTTTATTTTCTTTCAGATGGCACAACTTTCTATTTTTCTCTGTTTACACGATGCAATCTCGAAAGTTGCATGAAACATACAAAGTGGTGCCAGACTGAGTTGCACATTCTATTTTTATGAGTTGCACTTGAGTTTACACAGTGCAACTGTGTAGCACGTGCAAGTTTTTGTGTTCCATGCCATAAAAATTGCATCATGTACGAGTAGATGTAGAGAGAGATGTGGGGATCAAATGCAGGTCCTGGGGGTGGTGGGTGTTAGGGTGGAGCGGCTAGATTGAGTGCAATAGGGCAAAGTTGCTACTAGCGTGCTGGTGGAGATCTAGGCATATGAGTCTAGCATGAAAGCACAAAAACCAAAGTACGGTATTCGTCACAAAGGATTGCATATTCATATCGGCCTATTGAAGCACATTTCCTCCAGCGGTCGAGCTCCTACAACAGGACATATTGGACATATTGGAAGTCAAGCCGCCCCCCCCCCCAAAAAAAAATAGTAAAAATAACTTACCTTACATATACTGGAGTCTTTTTCTTTCTAGCAGTAAACTGAAGTATAGAATTGTTTACTTCATTGCTTTCTACCCTTACTGCTTTGAAGTCCAGAGTTTTTGGTGCACCAACTTCTACCACCAGCTGTGTTGGATTTTCCTGAAGCTGCAGAGAACAGTTGACAGTTACTTTTTCTCCTGGCCACGGGGTGTGAGACGAAACTTTTAAATCTAGCACTGAAAAAAATAATATTGCAATCTTTTAGAATATCCGAGTATTTAATTTTAGATCCGTATTATGTACAGTATGATTCAGGGTTTGCTCAGTGCTTCCTGAGTTACCTCGTTTCCTCCTTCACCTAATTATCAAAGTACATACTGTAGCTGAACTGGTAGTAAAGGGGGTTTACCGTGCACGAGGCGCTCTACTGCCAATTATTTTTATTATTCACTAAATTATATTCTGTTTTAAAATTCTTTAAATTCATGAGCCGATGAGGAACATCCCCACCTGGTCCTGGTTAACTTTCCTTTCTTCATTTGCGGAATTCCTTAACCTTCACCCACTCGGGTGACATCACTCGGGGCGATGGCTTTACAGATCCATTTGACTAAAGGCGGTTAATTTCGACAGTCTCCCCACACACAATAATAAACCCTACTCCATCAGGTTGAAACCTACAATTATTGACTGCGAGCCCGGAGCTAAATCTTATTCCCCAAACGATCGATAACATTTCTCACAGTTGCTGATGAGCAGGATAATAATAAAGCGAAATCAAGAGTTCTTACTAAGGTAATCCTGATACTCGATGGGTATACTGGTGAAACTACCAAAGGAATTGTTGCTTCGACAGGAGAAAGTTGTGTAATCCACCCAGGAACTCCACATTGGAATTTCCAACGTAGTTACTGTTTGACTGTAGGAATTTTTAAATGTGGAAATTTGGACGTCGTCTGGATGTGAAGTAGAGGTGTATACTTGTTCACCAATCGTTTGCCGAAATTTACCTGAAACAACAGAATTCAAGCATAGCATGATGAGTTAGGAATTCAAGATTCTATATCCAGTTACAGTGTGTCAGCCACAGTGTGCGCAGGTCGCATGGAGGTATAGAATCTCCTTGTCAAAGTCCTTGGTTTGGGAAGTTCCCCAGGGCTCTGTCCTGGGCCCACTCCTTTTTAATCTTGCCTCTCACTCTCTTCCCTCTAGTCTCAGTGGGTGGAGGGGGTGGTCTTTTGCGGACGACAATTATTTTGGTATGTCGTCCCTCCCTTCTGAGATCGACAGGGTTCCTTCGGATGTTGCGTCCCTCCTGCACCAGTTGTCGACCTGGTATGCTAGTCTCAGCATGCATATCCATCCTGAAAAAAACCTGTATTCTCACCTTTCTGCCTCCTCGTTTTAGGAAGGGTGGTCTTGGCAATGAGTCTCTTTGTGTCTTGGGGGTTCTTTTCAACCAATCTCTCTCATTTCCCACCGAGACCGTTTAGTCGCCAAAATTAATTCCCTGTCCAACCTTTTTTGCCATATTAGGGCAGTGGCTCCTCGCAGCAAGCTTGCTCCGATTTTTCGTGCTAAAGTGCAGGCTTCGGTAGCCTACTCTGCTCCTTTTCTTGTGGGCCTTCCAGCGTCTTGCCTCACCCCACTTTGTGTGGCCTATAACAATGTCGTGCGTGTTATCTTTGGTATCCCTTGTGGGCATCATATCTTGCCGCTGTGTTGTGATGTGGAGATCTTGCCACCGAAGACGTTTCTATTGTTCTGCAGTTTGCTGGAGCTGGCATGGGCACTGCAGAATCCTCTTCATCCCTGCATTACATAATTGCATCCTTCAGAGCCTCCGTGGATGTCAGGCGGTCCTCTAGATATCTTTTTGTCGCGGGCCTCCCGGGGTGTTTTGCCTCCTGTGGGGTGTTTTGCCTCGTTGAATGACCTGCTGCACACTGTGCGCTCCCCGATTTTTGATTGTTCTTATTTCAAGTGTGCAGCGACGCGACGTGTCGGCACTTCAAGCGTGTGCTTTTCAACCATTCCTTGTCTCTTGTATAATGCTTAATCAGTGTTTTTTCTCTATGTCTCACCTGAGTGTACTTTGTACGTAATTTAATAAATAATAATAATAACTCCAAATATCCGAATCAATTGGGACCGGAGTCATCGGACCCCATTCAAATAATTGGATTTTTTCCAAAAAAAAAAAGGGGGGGGGGTCTAATTTAATTTATGTTGAAAATGGGAGAAAAAATTATTTTCAAATAAAAAGAGCTTTTAATTAATTAATTGAAAAGACAACGCTTTTAAGCATACTTTAAAGGGCTGTACATAAGTACAATATGTACGTCATCACTTGCTGAACATCTCAGTCAAAGTAAGGGGCGGTGAGTTGCATTGGACACACCAGTTCTCGTCTGATCACTGAAGTTAAGCAACGCAAGCCCAGTTAGTACTGACATGGGTGGTCACTTGGGAAAGCTGGGTACTGCTAATGCCCAATAATCGTCGCATTAGTGTAGTGTCTGTGCAGGCTATGCACTAGAACTATGCAGTGGACGGGTCTCTAATGACCTTGTAGTTGACAGGACCTTAAACACCAACAAACCAACCAATCGGTGAAAGTAAGCTGTTTGACAGTCTGTATCAGTTTTTAGGCAGGCAAGTCGTGCATCATTTTGCAAATCGTACGTTCCCTCTTAATTTCTTTTTCTGAAATTCTGCTATGGATTCGGATAGTTGGAGTTCTATTGTACTTACTTCCTGTATACAGTATGATGATGTACTGCAGTTGCCTTGAGCAAACTTAGAATCCCCTGGTTCCCAAAGCTACCTTTGCTATGGAACCATTATAGAATCTCCCAGAGAGTCTGATGTGCACGTCACCATTTTACCGACAGTTCCACGCTTATGAAACACCTTATGATGTTGAATATTTCATCAGAATCTTGAGGTAATGTGGAATCCGTGAAACACGATCTTAAACCTTTTATTCGTGTGATTGCCCACCTCTCATTTGAAAGACTACTTAATCTTTGAACTCAGGGTCGTTGGTCTGTGGTTTATTTCAGGTAAGTAGTATGACCCTTCCAACGTTCGCTTGATGTCGTATTCCCAACAAAGCAGTAATTCTGCGTGGGTAGTGTAATACATGCGATTAGTTGTGCTTCGCCTAACATGGATGGAACATGGACGCCTAACGAGCAGTGTTTTTCAAACCTTTTTATTGGAACGGAACCCTTTGGAGCATTTAGATTTCTCGCGGAAGCTTTTGGAACCTTTAGATTTCTCGTGGAAGCTTTTGGAACCTTTAGACCTTTCGCGGAACCCTTTGGAACCTTTAGACCTTTCGCGGAACCCTTTGGAACCATTAGACCTTTCGCGGAACCCCATACAGTTGCAGAAAAAAACACTAATTAATACAGGTTAGTGTGTTTGCATATGCAGTTGAATTCTCGGACTAATGTTTAAGAGAGACACCCGAAATTCTTCTTCGACAGACAAAAGTCGTTCTCGATTCTTGTGTTTTCATTGTTGGTTTTATATTTTACCTTGCCATTGGCGGAACCCTTGGGCGGACCTCACGGAACACTTATGTTCCGCGGAACCTTGGTTGAAAAACACTGATTTAGAGGGTAGGCTATACCTCAGCTACTCACCCAGCATGCGTACCAGTGTACCCATTACGTAGCTCATAAATCAAAGATATTCTAAAGCAGTGTTCCGCAACTAGTGGTCTGCGAGTTGCCTCTCCAATTTGGCGCTGCGAGATGCCCGATACCAAAAAGGGTTGTGGAACACTGTTCTAATGGTTGCAGCATCGTGAAGCGAGGAGCAGCTGTATTTCGTTGGGCACACCAGTTCTCGTCTGATCGCTAAAGTTAAGCAGTGCAACCTCAGATAATACCGGCATGGGTGACCGATCGTCGTACGGCATACTGTCTGTGCAGACTATGCATTAGAACTACGCAGTGTTAATCGCTTTAGTCAATTGAGGTATGTCAAGGAACTCCATGTTCAGAATGGTGCAGGGAAAATGAAATTAAAATACATTATATACATACATATGTAGTACTGTACACAGTGCTATTAACATTTTAAATTTCACTGAGTGGCAAGGGAGCACTGGAGTAAATATGACTTACATCGTTATTGCAGATCTGGAAATGGGGAAAGGAAGCTGTATTGCATTCAGTACACTTACTATAGGCCAACCACTGCACGTCAGCATTATGTGGATAGTCATCAATGACACACGTGAACACCACTTTGTTGTCCGCCTTTCTGTAGGATGAAGTGCTGATGTTCAATGTTGGAGCCTCTGCAAAATTAATGCAAATATTTCATTTAGTTTAAATATTAGTTTTATTGTTTCACTACGCCCTCTAAAGGCGTGGTTTGCACGTGTTCGTTTTCATTTCGAGAAGCTTTGAATACATTTCTGCCTGGTGATGCAACAAACTCGTCATATTCATACTAGCCAAGTATTTAAGCGACATCGCATGTTGCATAAAATAAGGTTTCTTTTGACAAAAATTTTACTTAAGGTGGATTGACACAGTCAAAGAGCACTGCGATAAAGTACACTTGGACGCTATTCATGCGTCACTTGGATGCAACGTGGACCATGTAGTCACTTGCTCAAAGTTAACTTGGATGGCTAGGACCCATCCAAGTTGAGTAGGATGGCTGCCATCTTACTTTGATGAAAGTTTAACTTGGATGAAATTTAAAATGGCTACCAACGTGCTACACGTGGAGGGTGAATTGAATATTAATAAAATAAAAATTAGAAAACCACCTAGGAAGTGGACTGAAAGAGAAAACAAAATTTATGGAATTACATGACACTGAAGAAGTGTTGTGGCTGGCCAACTATAAAAGCAAAGATGTAAAATATGCTGAATAACATGATTTGGCAAGGGTGAGTGGAAAATAAGATTCCTGATTTGAATGGGTGGAGTCCTGTGTAATAGGAGGGTCCCAATAAAATTGAAAGGGAAGTTTTACAAAGTTTTACAAGTTTTGCTATATGAATCAATGTTGAGCTGTGAGGAAGAGCCACGTAAATAGAATACAACTAGCCGGCATGCGAATGCTGCAGTTTATGAGTGGGGTGCCAAGAGCTGATAGGAGTGAGTAGGCTATATTAGAGGCAGTCTGGGCGTGTGGACATAGCGAAGAAAATCTGGGGGAGTAGGTTGAGGCTGTATGGACAGGTAATGAGAAGAGGGGAGGAGAAATTCAGGGAGGGGAGGGGGTGGGCAGAGTGGCAGGTTGGGAAAAGGGGAGCAGGTTGTCGATAAGGATATGGTAGTGCTTAAGGTGGACGGGAACCTAGTGGGAGATAGGCAGGAGTGGGGGGTCTTGAACCCATAGGCCCGACCCTGCCTCAGGTGGGATAAGGATAGGATGATGATGATGTGCTACTGAGCTTATCTGCCACTACTTCACCTTCCAAAGCCAAATCCGCCATATTTCTTTTCTCCAGCTCACTGTCCAAGTCATTCGCTGTGGAAATCAACTTGGACCAAGTTGTCCCCATTACATTGGAAACTTGTGAGGGTTGATAAGGTGATTTCTGGCCGAGATGGAAAGGTTCAGTCATATGAGTTAAGGCTTCCTGATAGAAAGGTGATCAGGCGTTCCATTCAGTTCTTGTGCAAATTTCAACTAAATGTTGACCACCCCTAGGTGTCAGCCCTGGGGAATATGAAGAACAGAACTTGACATTGACCCCCCACTTTGAAACTTCTCTGACATACTTGATCACTGGACCATCTCATTGCATTGTTGCCCTCATGCATTGTTGCAAATAAAGATCCCAAACCATTATCCTGAAACAAAAGATCACCTCATCGAGGGCAGAAGATAAAATAATAGAGAAATATGGATGTTAAATAAATTGTCATCATTTGCTACCAATACCAAAAGATTTGAAGTAGATGTTATTTCTATTGGTCACCCAGACTTGTAATATTCTTTAAATTCAACTGTAAATAAAGTTGGACAGTCCTTTAGTCCCTTTTTCTTGGAAAAGCAAAAGAAAGCATTCTCAAGAACATCAACATCACAACTTCTAAGTCATAGATTGGTGTGAGTGCCATAACCCCAAGTCAGTTAAATGTCATAAGCTTTTGTTTCATGCTGATCTCATCTTCTAACTGCACTTAACAAGCACTTACTAGCACAGAAGAATCGCATAATTTCAAATTGCAGAATCGGTTCTAGGCTTAGGTAGATATCAAGAGTGCCTAATGCAAATACATTTCCAAAATTCACACAATGTCAATTTCCAGTGCTGGGTACCCAACAATTCGTTAAATTGTATGCAGTGTGTTGCAACAAGTCAACACTTCAAGGTCCTAACCTAGGCCATCTTGCATACATATAATAATAAAAATACTCAGTTTAACTGAGCTTAAAGTGTGCCACAGGCAAAGTGTTTTCAGGATTTGTGGGACCCATGGCTGAAGTGTTCAAGTGTTAAGCAGCATTTCATCTTTTTATATGTTGGGAAAGCAAGTTGCCACTCCGTGACTAATCCTACAACCCTGTATTTGTTTATGGTAAATCAACACCTTGTAAAGTGGCCAAATACTTACTTTCATAATATCCTAAGTTGAATGTGTAGTTACCATTACCAAATGGATTGATCGCATTGCAGGAAGCTGATTTGTAATTTTTAACGTGTTTCACCGTCATCACAAGTTCATAATTGTTAACTGGCCATTCCACACTCCCTGTTGCATTAATGCACGTTGTAGTAGTGCAAACTAGACGACCATACAGAAAAATTTTCCATTCAAAACATCATATTTGACGCTTAGTAGAAATTTTGAGTATCGAGTAGAGGTACTTACGTGTCCAGTATATCGAGCCTGTTGGGGAATACTGTTGAATTGCACCTTGAAAACTGCAACTGAGTGTGCAACCATTTTCTGTGTCACTGCAATCGATATTGTGTTCTACAGCAGTCGGGGGACCTGATACACACAAACAACACATTATCGTCATTGAATGTGCCAGTTATGGAGAGACAGAGAGAGATATGGTGTTATTAAAGAGGAGTTGAAACTTAATCCATCCAAGAACAAGACTTGCACCTAGAGTCTTCCACACCTGCCTACAAATCTTAAATTGCAACCCACCCATATTTTGAATGATGTTGAAGAATTATTGCAAGCATCGAGCACCTCTGGTTGCTCCTATCCATAGTGCAGGCCCTAAGACCCACCTCCATATAGGACCATTGTCCCAATATATTTATTCCACAGATAATGAGGTGTGTAGCAAACCTTTTGGATGGTTGTTCAATTCAATCTACCCCACCCCTTAATCTGATGGTGATTATTTATAGTCATTCCATTTTCATTCATTGAAACACTGTTCTTCACCTGAAAAGTTTGCAGATCTACACGTATATTTCACTAAATATAAGAAAGTTTTGTGTTCTCGTTACAGGAGTAGGAAATACGGTAATGAATGCAGGAAGAGTGGAAAATGGGAGACAACCTATAAAGAGTTAGAGATTTGCATTATGCATAGTAGTGGTATGCACAGTGGCAGTAAATAGTGGTGAAGGTCCCCAAATCCATTACCACCATTTTTTGATACAAGTATGCAGCACACGCATGAACAAGAAATTACTGTATCTTGTTTACATATGATGTGAACATAGCTCTGTTCATGTCAATATGGTAAGAAAAAATATTAATTTTTTGCAATGCATGTGCAAATCGATTTTTGATGCTTGCATCAGCTACCATAAGCAGTTGAAGGGAACACAAAATCCTCTATACTAAGGGTTCCTTGACATGCAAATGACATTGTATATACAACATGGGGAGATGACAATAGAGAGTTTTGTGTTTCCATTATGGGGACAACCTAAAAAGAGTTTTGCATTATGCACAGAGGTGGAACTTACTGGTAAAGGTCCCGAAATCCATTACCCCCCCCCCCATGTTTTATACAGGCATGCGGTACATGCATGCATGAGAAATTCCCATATCTTGTTCATGTATGATGGGAACATAGCTCTGTTCACGTCAATACAGTAAAAAAAACGTTAACGTTTTGCACTGCATACACAAATCACTTTTCGTTTGCTTGCATTGGTTACCATAAGCAGTTGATCGGAACACAAAACTCTCTATTACTTCCTATCCGACGGATGGCATACTTTAAGGAGTGTTTATGAATTCTTATTGAAATTTACCTTCCATGATTCCAATCCGGGCGCACTCATCAATGTAGAATGGAATCTTGTCAGGATGTTCTGCACAGCATCTGTAATTCGAACAGAACAGTAGTTTTAAATTTATCTGAAAACTGAAGCTATCTTTTGTGTTGGAGACATGGGACGCCTAAAAGACGACATACTAAAGTCTCCAAAGCGTCAGGATAGAAAAGAAAATATTTGCAGTAGCATGAATATGCATCTACAACTGGAAATTGGATTCTGTTACCTGGACACCAGGTGCATTCAACACTAATGAAGTGTGTGTACACATGCATGTGTGTGTGTGTGTGTGTGCGTGCGTGTGTGTGTGCATGCATGTACGTGTGTATTTCCCTTGTTTGATTGACATTTGGTGTTTTATGCTAGGCCCACACTATGACAAAACTGCCTTAAAACAGATTTGTTTTTGTGATAGAATAAAGCGCACATTTCGTCAAACTGTTTTTACAATTTATGAATTTTTATGATTACTATGAAAACGGACATCACTGAAGCTGCAGCTCTGAGTATACTTGTGCTGAGATTACAAAAGAAAAATAAGGAAACATGGCAAAATTATTGGGTGCACCCTTTATATTGTGAGTGAATAATAAAGGGAAACTTGTATACTCTTTATTTGAATTTAAAGGATCATCCACAAAATTTTTTTTGGATATTTTTGGACGTATTTGCCCACCTTTGAAAATTTGTTAAAACTAGGCCTACTTCTACATTTCATTACTTACCAAGATACAATTCTATGTAATGCTATACCACCTACTGAAAGGCTTGCAGTATTTGAGCAACTTCTTCCCATTTAGTCCTTTTTAAATGTATATCTGAATATTCTTTCACTAATTTATTATAAAGAACTGGGCCCTTCTCCACCTCATCAATTAATTTTTCTGTATTTTCCTCTTCTGTGAACAACATATTAACAGCACCAGCAATGTGTTTTTTCCTTGGAAACAGATGGGTAATGACGACAGGCTTGGAAACAGAGTCACGTGACAATGGAAGAATGGGGCAGACTCAAGACTAAGTTGTTGTAGGGTGTGCATTTGCATACATTTGAATAGGAAGGCGACAGTCTTACAACACACTAGCCCCATGAGTTGCAGTGGTTGACAGACAGTTTTGTCTGTGAGACGCCTTGTTTCAAGTGTGTGCCTGGCCTTAGAGCTCTTCAACTACAATGGTTATTAGAGCCCCGTCTGCTGCATAGATCTATCACAGAATCTTCCACGACGATTTTTGATTATTGGTGGTACTCAGTGTTCTCATGGTTTGCTTAACCTTAGTGATCAGACGAGAAGTGGTGCGTCTAACAGCAATACAGCCGCTCCCTTTCCCTTAACCGCAATTATCCTGAGTCCTTTGATACACGCGTCCCAGTTATCCCAAGTGCCTTAAGCCACATGTCCCAGGTGCCCCAAGTCGGTAAGTCCACTTGACGTGAATTTCAGCAGATCTAGTATTAGTCAACTATTTGACAAGTACATATATACAGCCTTTCCTCGAATAGTCCTAGTTTTGATCATTTCTCTATCATCTTTCAGGCCGTGATTTTGTTAAAATGCTAGTAATGCTAGGGAAGTCAATACCGTATGTGAATTTTTGTGAATAGTTGTGTCATACTCACTCAAAGACCATGTATTGATTAGCTTTTTCCATCCAAATGGTAATGTTACTGACTTGGCTGTTGGTGGCGGAGTCGAAATATTCAGAAACGTCTGTGTGAGATAATAACGGAGCTGGAATTTTCCAATATAGAGTCGTAGAAGGAGGTGCCCAGCAGCCCAAAGTAATATTTGCAACGTAATTATTGGATATCGGGAGAACAGCGCTGGTTTCTATATAAAATAAAAAGGTTTTGTTTAAGGAATGGAACGGAAGTAAAACAAATTACCTCACATATACTAAACAGCATGAAGTCTGCTCTCTTTTTGGTCTCCTTCACCCCGTCACACACGTGGAAGGGGATTACGTCAGTCTGTGCTTCAGTCTGTTACGTCAGTCAACCCTATTATTGGAATACGGAACTATAGCAGAAGGTTCTCATCATCAACCTACCATACCCTTATCCCGCCTGTGGCAAGGTCGGGTCTCCGGATTGTAGACCTCCACTCCCGCTTATCTCCCACCACGTCTCCGTCCACTCCACACACTAAGGTGACCAACCGTCCTCCTTTTGTAGGTTCTGTCCTCCCTTGAAAAGTGTCCTCCTAAATGTCCCCCTTTTGTAGGTTCTGTCCTCCCTTGTCCTCCTAAATGTCCTCCTTTTGTAGGTTCTGCCTCCCTTGTCCTCCTAAATGTCCTCCTTTTTGATATTTTAAAACTAATAGATAATTAGGGTAAACGTAAAACTGAGCAAACTTAAAATTTTTTATGTTTACGTTATTGTAGCTATAGTTAGGGCGTGTCAATTTTATATTGTGCTGCCAGACTGATGTGCAACACTGTGGCACTTGCAGAATAATGAATTACTCCAACAACCACGTTTGCTGTGCATGACACCTGGACTCTGTGGTGCAGCATTATATAAGGGGCAGCCTATGTTTTCATGGCATGTTCTAAACCAGTGCTCCACAACCGGTGTGCCTTTAGCCGATACAGGTGTGACACAGTCAAATAAGATAATTTTCTTCTAACTAAATAATGTTTCAATAGATTCGATAGAACAAACACAATAACGAGAATACTTGCAATGAAATATTCGCGTTTTACCCTTCTAAAATTTATTGTAAAATTTGTTTATTAAATTAACATCTATATATCAGTGGTATAGCTGGAGATCATGTTACTCTCGGTGGAGAAAAATCTGAAGCCCTACAGCTGTAATATAAATTGGAGTTCATGTTGTCCATGGCGGTGAAAAATTTGATGCTCCCAAGCAGAAATTTCTTTTGCACCTCCTCAAGGAACAAAGAAAGGAAAGTACATAGTTTGGTTGCCCCTAAATAGCTGGCGCTCGGAGTGGGACGCTACCCCACCCTAGCTATGCCATTGCTATATATTTTAGCTTTTCATGTGCCATGGAATTCTAGGATGAACTTTGGTGTGCCATAGGCGTGAAAAGGTTGCGGAGCACTGTTCTAAACAGTTGAATCATTGATAGATTTCTGTTTGGGGACAAGCTGAAACTCCTAAATATTTGAAAATTCATTTTACCATCTAATAAAAAAAATTATTTTAATTAAAAAAAACCACTAGTGCCCTACAAATCGACGTGTTTTAGGCTATATCTTTACCGATTCCATTTGATTTTTAAAATACGGACATACACTACCCTATCAAAAGTCATGGGACAACCCTTATTTGCATGAAAATGTGACATTCCTTTGCAGTAACACAGGTGGCATTCCTCCCAGCACTATATAACAGAGAGTACACTATTATGAGATGATACTTCTGTGAATGCTGAAAGAATGATGCAAAGAAAAGTCTTCCAGAGAGGTACAATTGTTGGGTGCCATCTTGCAAGCAAAACTGTTAGGGAGACGTCAACCCTCCTAAACATCCCAAAATCGACCGTTCACAACTGAGACCACCTAGGACTGGAAGACCCAAGATCATGTCGGCTAGAGACCAAAGAGCTCTTCATAAAGTGGTCACTGCAAACCGTCACACATCACTTGATGAACTGACGAGATCATTCATAGAGTCGATGGGAACAACTGTGAGCACCCTGACTTTGCAGAGAAATGCATGCAATGGGTTTTTATGGCAGAGTGGCAGCCCACAGGCCTCACATCAGCACCAGCAATGCAGCGACGAGATTGCAATGGTGCAAAGAGTGACGACATTAGACTCTGGATCAATGGTTGAATGGAGTGATGAGCCCCACTACACCATCTGGCAATTGGATGGACAGGTTTTTGGATATGGTGAACGCCCAATGAACGTTACCTGCCAAGCTGTGTTGTGCCCATGGTGAAGTTCAGCAGAGGGTCAGTGATGGTGTGGGGGTGCTTCTCATGGTATGGGTTGAGTGCAATCGTATCTGTGGATGGACATCTAAAGGCAGAGCACTATCTGGACATTCCAGACAATGCAGCACTCCCATCTCTCTGGCAGCACTTTGGCAATGGCCCTTTTCTGTTTCAGCACAATGACGCACCTTGTCATAAAGCACAGACTGTAGGCATATGGTTTGATGAAATGGGGGTTCGAGAGACTTGACTGGCCTGTGCAGAGTCCAGATCTGAACCCTATCAAACATCTGTGGGATGGTGTTGGAACGTCGATTGCACACTTGTGCAGAACGCCCGACATCTGTGACTGAACTGTCCAAGACACTTATGGCAGAATGGCATAAATTATCTGTTGCAACATATCAAAACCTTGTGGACAGTATGCCCCAGAGAGGAGATGCTGTGATATCAGCAAAAGGTGGACCAACAACATACTAAAATATGTATATTTGTGAGTGTTTCTATTAAAGTGGTGGTGTCCGATGACTTTTGATAGGGTAGTGTAAGGTAGCGACATGTACATGCACCAAATCTTATGTAGGTCGTTTTTAGCATCGATGCTGCCACTATTTTTTATGTACAGTTTATCAGATAAGCATCACTTAAAAGACTTTGACTATGTAAATTTTACGTTTACGTCGTTTGCCCTTACTATCTATTCTGTTAACTAATTGCTGTATTCATAGATGCCACTTTGAACTGTTTTGTGTCATGTGACAGTATAGTTAAGAAAGACTGCTTTCAAAGTGTTTGCCACAAATGGCAGGGCAAACCACAAGGTAAGTGGTGAATGTGGTGTTCACATGTTCATTGAACATACTCGCCTTGCCATTCGCCTCATCTTTCTGGTGAATGTGTAATTTGATTCCATTATCCAAGGTAAAAACATAGTTGCTCACACGTTCATCGAACACACTTGCCTCATCTTACTCAAGAACGTGTAAATGCAGCACATAACACATGTGCTGAGCACTGTTGCTGCAGCACTTACTGTCAAATGCAATATGAAATATATTTCTTGCTCCGAAATTTCCAATATATTCATTTAATGGAAAATACTCATTTAGTTAAATAAATAAAAGGGATTTAAACATAATGAGTGTATTTTTGTTTTAATTAGTAAATTGTTACATTTATTTATGTTGTACTTTATTATTAAATGTTCTTGTCCTCCTTTTCATTATAAAAAAAATGGTCAACTTACACACAACCATACCCAGTGGCATAACTTGTAAGGGCAATGGGGTCAAATTGTCCAGGGTGCCAGACAAAGCGTCACCTTGGGGACGCCTTGTCGGCCTTACTTGAAAACAGCCGCCACGAGACAAAGTGCTGATATACGTGTACCATATCTCCTTAACCTTTAACCACGTAGTTGGGGTGTTCACAACACCCCACCTCAGAAAAGTTAGGAAAAAAAATCAATTATAGTTATATTAGGGCTGTGAAACCTTTAGTAGCTTAGTTTTATTTAGCCCTCTACAACATCCAAAAAATTGTGTTGAATAGATTATTTATTTTGATAAGGCAGGTGTTTTATCACCTTGGGGTGCTCACAACACCCCACCTACATACTTATGTAACTTTCATTGTAAATTTCTTGGGGGTTTTAGCTTAATTTTTAATTGAAATTAAATGCCCCAGATATACTGTAACTTTCCTTAAAGGGAGCAGTTTGACCCATGCACAGGGGGGGCGAGAAATTGATGCGGTTGTTGACCAAACATACAGAAAATGGTCACATCTCTTTGTGTAAGTGGCTAGTTTTTGCAGAGAGAATTTTTATATAATTTTTCATACAGATTAAATTTTTTTGCAAAAATACTGTATATCTAATAGAGTGTGTAGTTAGTTTTTAATTTGGTTTCCCATTAAACGACATTGAGTTTTAAAATTCCTGTCAGTTTTTCTAATGATATGCTAATTTTGATGCTAATTGGTAAAAAGTTTTTTCCTCTTATTTTTTAAGCATTCTCAAAATTTTTTTTGCATATATTTCTTTGCTATGCCCCAACACATATAATAAAATTTTAAAATACCATAATTATTCTAATAAACGGCGCCCTCCAATAACCGGTGCACCTTTCAGCTGGAAGAAAATAATAAACGGCACACCGTTTATCTAAAAACTGTCTGGAAGTGACCGTGCAAGTTAACTTGAATGTTTTTAATGATTAGGCCTTAACCCTTTAATGCTACACAGGAGTACTGGTATCATCATCATCACCACATCCGGCCTGTGGCAGGGTTGGGTCCGTGGGTCCATTGAACATGCTATGACTGGGAAAATCCCAGCCAGGCGTCTGGAACCTACACGAATATTGGCTGGTTGTCTGTGTGGGGATGCCAGCCTACCACACTGTTCCAACACCACATTTTACAACCAAAATATAAATTTTGGCAGGTAAATTAATGCTTGATCAGTTTTAATATAGCATGGTGTCTGATCTATTGCACAACAACTATACTGCAATAAGGAATCAGGCTCATGCCTGAACAGAAGTACTGGTGTACCCCAGGATTTTTCTTCCCCTGCTCTGTTCTGTGGGTGACCCTGGTGCAATGATAGGTTGAACTTCCTAATAAGTCACAGTCGTGTAAACTGAGCTTAAGTGCAGATATTGTTGAAACAAAAGTTTCAAAGAGAAAGTATCCTTTAGCATTTAAATTGTTGGCAATTTCTGCAGTTGAGAATGATAGTAATCGTTCTGTGGCTACACCTCTACAGTTACCTGAATCTAGGGTAAGGATTTAAATTTTAAATGAACCATTGATTATTTTTCTCAATTTTATTTTGCCATTAAATGCAGATGTGAGAGTGACATCAGCAAAAATCAAAATTAATGAAATCAACTTGTCTAGCTAAAAAGTTTCCATTTATAAATTGAAAAAAATAATAAACGGCGCCCTCCAATAAACGGCGCAACAAAAAAGGCCTTTGAAAAAAAATAAACTGCGCGCCGTTTATTAGAATAATTACAGTAATTATTTTGGTTATGCAAGCTATTTTTTGGGGTGGGGTGGTGTGAGCACCCCACATAAGTAATTATGAAACTTTTAGTCACCTACGTAGTTAAAGGTTAAGACAACCAACAGGGGAGGGAGCGCCTGGAATGCCTCTTGCCTCGGGCACCATAATTCAAGTTATGCCATAGTCCATATCCTTACAGACAACTTGCTTCCACGTCTGCTTCAGTCTCCCCCTGCCCCACGAAGCATCCTGCATTAATGAATTGGGCCTAATCAGCTCCCCCTCCCCTCTTCTCATTACGTGTCCATATCATCTCAGCATACTCTCCTTCATTTGTTTCCACAAAGTCCCCCATCCTCACTCCTAACATTCCTAACCACCCTCATTCCTGCCTCTATAAGCTCTCAACACTGCAATCGTATACCTCAAAATTCGCATCTCAAATACTTGCATTCTATTTATGACGCTCTTTCCCACTGCCCAACATTCTGATCCACATAGCATAATGGGCCTAACCACTGCCCTGAAAAAATTCCATTTCAGCTGGATTGAGACCCTCCTATCACACAGGACTCCACTTCCTGTCTCTACTTCGGCCCTCCCCATTGATTTTATTTCTAACATCTGAGTCTATGTCCCCACTGGTTTGGAACGTTGATCATAAGTACTTCACCTCTTCCGCCTCCTTCACCAGTTCGACCCTTGAGAGTATGGCACCATTATTTTCCTGCCCTTCCCAATTCAAAGCTAGATATTCTGCCTTCGTCATGTTTCTCTGTAGCCCTCCCTCTTCTATTGCTCCTCTAATATCATTTAGGCACTTGTATACTTGCTCCCAGGAGTCACTAAGTTTTCCAATATCGCTGGCAAATAACATGCATTGAGACGCCCATTCTCCTACTCCCATCAGCAACTCATCCATAAAAAGAATGAAAAGGTTGGACTTTTTACTGAACTTCTGTGTATCCCAATCTCCACTGGGCAGCCTCCAGTATTTCCACAAGGTGTCCTTACCCTGGCTATGGAACTATCATACATATCCTGAACTATTCCAATAAACCCTTCTTCTACCCCCTTTTTCACAATACCTCCCAAAGTACCTGTCATGGAACAGTGTCACAACCCCTCTAGTAGCATAAAGATGTTTCCTTGCTGCCCCATCTGCCTTAGGATGAAAATTGGTTCTATTGTAGACCTACTTGACATGAACCTAAACTGCTTTCCACAGACACTAGTTCTATCCCAGAGGCAGGAGGAGAGGGGGGATCAAGGGGGGAGAACTTAAAAAAACTGGCGCCCCAAATATTTTTAAATATTCAGACTCCCTTGTATAATTCCAGCTAGCAATTGCAATAAGTCCTCTACTGCTCATTAGACAATGTCCCATGTTCAGTGGTTTAGCCCAGCATTTACCAACCTTTTTTGGCTTGCGTACCACTTGATAGTACGTCATGCTAAATTGTACCACTTCGTAAAAATGATTGTATTTCGTGAAATGTTATTGCGAGTGTGTTATTTTATTTGCATTATAAATTTTATAGGATGACCATATTTTGCAGAACCCAAAATGGGAAGCTCCACAAAGAATACCCCCATTTATAAAAAAAACGTGTTGCTCATCCAAAAACTTTCCCTCAAATATTAATATTGTTAAGGAAATTGCCAATCATTGACTGTGCATGCAGTCGGCTATTGATATAACGAATCTCAATATAACGAACAGAGTAGCTGGCCCCAGCCAAAATGCCTATACCTCCCATATATGCTTATATTTATATATGGGAGGTATAGGCATAGAACGGTTTGGCTGGTCCCTTCATTATCCCACAGTGCTAAATGCCTCTCTTTATAACGAAAAGCTTTTGGGTGTTGTAGGTGAGAGACCATGCATATCCATTTGTGCCATTGGGAAAATATTTTGCAAGCAGCTTTAGGTAAAAAAAAAACACTAGGACTCATAGATATCCACAAAAACTGCCGGGGAGCAAAAACAATGTGTAAAACAAAGCCCCTTGGAAGAGCTGGTGTGAGCTATTGCAGAAACGCGCTGAAAAATAAATATCTTGTGGGGCCTTTTGTAAGAAAAAGCATTTAACATTTTGTAATATAGAGGCCCACGCATGGAGCTTTATTAAAGGCGAGACCGGGTTCTGGCGAAAGTGGTGAACCAGGCTCGCAGCTCAGCACAAGTCTGGACCAAAGGAGAGCGCCTTATTGCATTGGACATATCACTTGAACAACGCAACCCCATTTAGTACTGACATGGGTAGCTTTGTTGGTGTTTTAGAGCCCTTCAACTACAACGTCATTAGAGCCCCATCCACAGCATAGTTCTTATGCAGGGACTGCCAAGACACTACACTAATGCGACGATTTTTGGGTATTAGCAGTAGCCAGTTTTCTCAAGTGGCCACCCATGTCAGTACTAGCTGGGGTTGCGCTGTTTAACTTCAGTGATTAGACGACAACTGGTGTGCCCAATGCAATTCGCTGCTCCCGACATGGGTGACCGCTTGGGAAGACTGGGTACTGCTAATACCCAAAAATCGTCGCATTAGTAGTGTGGTGTGTTTTGCAGTCTCTGCATTATAACTACAAGGTGGACGGGGCTCAAATGACCGTGTAGTTGAGGGGCCCTAAAACACTGGCAAAACTAACAAAACAAGGCCCAGGGCGGGGGGCGGGTTCGGCAAACGCGCTGAACCCGCTTTACGTCAGCTCTGCCTCTTGGTATAGCAAACACTCCATATAATGAGGGTCTACAACAATTGGGTGAAAGACAATTTGGTGAACGACAATTGGGTGAATACGACAATTCGGTGAATACGACAATTGGGTGAACGACAGTTGGGTGAACGACAGTTGGGTGAACGACAATTGGGTGTATACGACAATTGGGTGTATACGACAATTGGGTGAATGCGACAATTGGGTGAAAAACATGTATTTTTAATTTGCTTTTTGCCCTACGTAATCCTACTACACTGCAAAGCACAGCTGTCATGCGGAGCTGCGCTACTACAAGTAGATTTATAACACACACAATCCAGGACAAGCCCTGGCGTAGCCGGACATATACAGTAACCAGTGTAGCAACCCCAATAGTATCCCGCTATATGTATATCTTATTTATCACATATATATACTAAACTAATATATTCACATATATCCCGCTTCACCAGGGCATGTACCGGTTTTGAGGTCTGTCTCCCTGTCTCAGTCGATTTAACATTTTCGCATGTTAGATAATTATTTTCCGATAATATCATTGCAATTAGTACTGCACATATACACTACCCTATCAAAAGTCATGGGACAACCCTTATTTGCATAAAAATATGGCATTCCTTTGAAATATCATAGGTGGCATTCCTCCCAGCACTATATAACAGAGAGTACACTATTATGAGATGATACTTCCATGAATGCTGAAAGAATGTCTCAAAGAAAGGAGCTTTCAGACTTCCAAAGAGGTGCAATTGTCGGGTGCCATCTCGCAGGCAAAACAGTTAGGGAAACGTCAATCCTCCTAAACATCCCAAAATCGACCGTTCACAACGTCCTCTGGGCCTGGAAAGAGAAAGGCACCACAAGTGTTCCACCTAGGACTGGAAGATCCAAGATCTTTTCGGCTAGAGACCAAAGAGCTCTTCAAAAAATGGTCACTGCAAACCGTCACACCTCGCTTGATGGACTGACAAGATCATTCATAGAGTCGATGGGAACAACTGTGAGCACCCCGACTGTTCCCAGGGAACTGCATGCAATGGGTTTTTATGGCAGAGCGGCAGCCCACAAGCCTCACATCAGCACCAGCAACTCAGTGAGGAGATTGCAATGGTGCAAAAGCGACGACATTGGACAATGGATCAATGGCGAATGGTTGAATGGAGTGATGAGTCCCACTACACCACGTGGCAATCGGATGGACGGGTTTGGGTATGGCGAACGTTACCCGCCAAGCTGTGTTGTGCCCATGGTGAAGTTTGGTGGAGGGTTAGTGATGGTGTGGGGGTGCTTCTCATTGTATAGGTTGGGTGAAATCGTTTCTGTGGACGGACATCTAAACGCAGAGCGTTACCTGGACATTCTGGACAATGCAGCACTCCCATCTCTCTGGAAGCACTCTGGCAATGGCCGTTTTCTGTTTCAGCACGATAACGCACCTTCCCGTAAAGCATGGGCTGTAGGCACATGGTTTGATGAAATGGGAGTCCGAGAACTTCACTGGCCTGCACAAAGTCCCGATCTGAACCCCATAAAACATCTGTGGGAGGTGTTGGAACGTCAATTGCACACTTGTACAGAACGCCCGACATCTGTGACGGAACTGTAAACCGGGGTAAAGCTACTTGTAGTAGCGCAGCTCCGCATGAGAGCTGTGCTTTGTGGTGTATTAGGATTACGTAGGGCAAAAAGCAAATTAAAAAACAAGATTTTCACCCAATTGTCGCATTCACCCAATTGTCGTTCACCCAACTGTCGTTCACCCAATTGTCGTATTCACCCAATTGTCATTCACCCAACTGTCGTTCACCCAATTGTCTTTCACCCAATTGTCGGGATCCCATATAATGAATGAAATGTTCATCCCCTTCACGTTCGTTATAACAACGGTATTAATAACTGTATAACCACTGTATTAACAACTTTACTGTATAATATTATTAATTAAAATAATTTTTATGAATTATAGGAAAAAAACGTTTCTATGATATTTTCATGATTTAATTTTCGTTTAATTTTTATGTCCGCCATTATTGATTATTTTTTGCATACCACCAATCAGCAACTCGCATACCACAGGTTGGGAAACGCTGGTTTAGCCAACTACAGATTGCACTGTACCTGTTGAACTGGCAATATAGAAATGGGAATAGCAATACAAAAATGCCTCATTAGTTGCAAAGTTGAATCGTGCATCAGTTGAAATATGCACGCCATTCAGGCAACAGATGGGGAGCAATTGCTGCATTGCTACCCTCTCTGGATCCACCCCTGCCCACAGGCGACATCCTATTACTCTATCCCAGAGCTTCATGGGCTTTGTTACTATAATCTTGGGCATCACCGTTGACCTTGAAGAATGGTACCATCGAACTCATGACATTCAGAAGACACTCTATCCTCAGTAGCTATTTTATTGAAATGTTTCGCCAGCCACCTCATTCCTGTGATGCCTAGGCTATGTCACACTTCACTGGGGATTCTGTTTGGGCCTACAGCTTTTCAACCTGTCATCTTCCCATCTCCTTTTTACCTCAGGCAGTGGAAAAGGACCCTACTGTTGTTATATTTCACTGCTATGGATCAGGATATTGGGGACCCGTTTTGTCCCAGTTTACTGCCAGTATATACAGTATAAGCTGGTATCCTTCCCCAAGGGCCCATGATGTATCCCTTCCACCTTTTTTTTTTGTAAGAAACCTTTACTAATCCTCTATGCTTTAGGATCCCAACTAATTCTGTTTTCCTGTAAGACTCCCAACTTCCTCGTCCCATATCTAAGAGTTGCTCCTTCTCTATATGAGACTTCTTTGACTGGGGACATCCCAGCCAGACATCTGGAACCCGCAGAAATGTTGGACAGATTGTCCGTTAAGGGATTCTGGCCTACCCCACAGCTAGAGTACAAGGCTCTAATAGTGAAATATAAAAGTTCAACGAATTCATTCATTGGTGTTTTAGGGTCCTTGAACTGCACAGCACTGGCATGCCGGCATAGTGTGCAATGGGTGCATCACACACAGGTGCCAAAGATGTCAGGAGAGAAGAAAATATTTTCATTAGCTCCATATGTCTATTAGTAACTCTGCAGGTTTTCCACTTCATTCTACATTCTGTGCTGTTAGAGGTGAGTAGTACAGCATACTGTCCAAACTTCCCTAATTGGTCTACCCCTGTGGATATGTAAAAGTGGACCGATCAGAGGGGTGGGCCGATTAGGGCGGTTAACCAAAATACAGTACATGTACCAGGGCATTTTCTGTTGTTTAAAAAGTGGACCTTTCTGGGGTGGGACTGATTGCAGATGTAGATCTATAGAGGTTTCACTGTAGTTAGTTTCCCTAAAGGGGCAAGAGGCAAAATTTAAAAAATACAAAGTAAAACTGTGAAAGGTGTAATTCACAATACTTTCTTTCCAAATTTCATAAATTACTGTTATTATTATTATTATTGGGGAGGGTTGACGTCAAATCTGACGTCAACTTAACAGGAGAATGCCATAATAAGGTTGCGTTGTGAAGGTGAATAGGAGGGGGAAAGGTTTTTAAAAGCCACCAGCATTCCAATCCAAACCATGGATACCAAATCCAGAGGTTTATTAAAATAAAATTTAGTACCTAAGAAAAGGCATTATAATAAATTTGCAGTACATGAATTAAGTTGATTGGGAGGTATTACAAACGCAAGGGTAGAAGATGGGTTTATTTGAAATACCTGGGATATGTATGATGGTTCCATAGCCAGGGTGAGCTGCTGACGGGGGTGGTAGATTGGGCCCTCCTACCACACAGGACACCAGTTAGCCATTTCCACTTCTGCCATCCACCATTGATTCTATGGGTCACATCAGAGTCTATTTCCCTAAGGCTATGGAACGCTGATCCTAAGTACTTGGCGTATTTCACCTTCTTCACTAGTTAGTTCACCCCTAGAAAATATGTCACTGTTATTTTACCATCCATTGTTATCATCTATGAGGGCTCACGTAAGTGGGCTCAAAGCTGCCCTCTAGTAAGTGCTGCACCAAAAATGTGACGAAACAAATAAACGGCATGGCGTTCATTGGAATAAATATGGTATGTATGTTCAAGGGGAGAACTGGTGAAAAAGGTGCAAGAGGTAAAGTGTACCTAGGATCAACGTTCACAAGCAATGGGGAGATAGACTCTGCTGTGACCCATAGAATAAATGGGGGATGGTTGAAGTGGAGACAGGCGAATGGAGTCCTGTGTGATAGGACGGTCCCAATAAAGCTGAAGGGGAAGTTCTGCAGGGCAGTGATCAGACCAGCTAAGCTATATGGCTCAGAGTGTTGGGTGGTGAGGATGAGCCACATCTTTTTGTTTGTTATTTTGTGTTTTAGGGCCCATCAACTTCAATGGTCATTAGGGCCAAGAAAGACAATCACCATGGTGGGGGTGTATATGGCCATCCCACAATGATGCAAATAAATAAGAGCAAAAGCCCACTAAAAGTAATGCACTACAAAGGCAATAGCCAAATAAATAACATATGCAGTGCAAAAGCCAACAACACACACAAAAATAGGCAAAAGCTTAAACAGAGACAAAATCGGCAAAAGCCTAACAGAGACAAAATCGGCAAAAGCCTAAACAGACAAAAATACAGGAAAGGCAAAAGCCAAAAACAGACAAAGATAAAAAAAAAAGGCAAGAGCCTAACAAACATAGAAATAAGAAGCAAAAGCCAAAACGGATACAGACATAAAGAGCCAAAAGCCAAAACAACACAAAAGGAAAAGGCAAAATATGCCACAAAAAAAGGTCAGTATTAGATTTTGTGAAAGAGGCCAGCCTATTTCACAAATAGAAGAGAGCTCTCAACTCCTTGGGGGTTATCCCCAAGGGAGGTAGAGAGCTCTGGACCGACCCCCAGTTGGTATTTAAGTTATGAGCCACATCAATAGAATGCAAGTAGCCAAGATGCGAATGCTGTGGTACATGAGTGGTGTGTCAAGAGTTGAGAGAATTAGGAATGCGTTTAGTAGGGGTAGCCTCCAGGGTGGTTGACGTCACTTAAAAAATGAAAGAAAATAGAATGAAGTGGTATGGACGTGTGAGAAGAGGAGTTCATTAGGTCCATTCTAGGAGTGCAGGTGTTGAGATGCAATATGTGAATTTAGAAAGTGCAGCTCTTCAAATTTTAACTGTTACTTTTGTTTTATATAGCAATTTTGTATTAGGCGAGAGGACTAAGAGGCACCAGACAATACAGGAATGCCACTGCTATATGGTCATTGGAGCCTTGTCCACTGCATAGTTCTAATGCAGAGTTTGCACAGACAGTTAGGTAATGCAACGATTTTTGGGTACTAGAGATGCCAATAATTCCCAAGTGGCCACCCATGTCAGTAGCTGGGGTTGTGTTGCTTAACTTCAGTGATCTGACGAGAACTGGTGCATAGAACACAATAAGCTGCTCATTCCTTCACTTCACCCACACTATAATCTGAGTCTATTTCCCCATGCGTCTGGAATGCAGATCCCCTGATACCTATCTATCTTTTTCACCAATCCGCCACCACAAAGGACATCAACATTATCATCTTTATTCAAATATTGAAACTTTTGTAATATTTTCTTTGCGCCGACTTTCACCTCCCCTCTCTATTTTCTATCACTGTACTATTGCAACCTAGGCCCTACTTTACTCCTGTCGGGTGACTGTGCTTTTCAATGTTGTGCTTAAATATCATTCAATAGTTTACCCATTCCCTTACTACCATCAGCAGGTCATCCATAACAGTAACCATAACCATAAGGACTTAGTAGTGAATCTTGGTGAACTCCAACCTTCACTTGGAAGCTTTCAGTATTTCCTCATGTAGTCCTGGAAACAGCATACATACTGTTTATCATTTATCCCAAGTATTTTTGGGCCATACTAATAACTTTTCTCTGGAGCTTGCAAAGGTCCCTGTGTGTTATGGGGTTGTTTAGTTGTGATTTGAATCCCAATTGTATGCTTTCTTATGATTTCCTACTTTCTGCTTTTTTTAAAAAAAATGCCTAAGGACTGTCAAGTGTATAGGAGTACCGTCTAGAAAAGTTCAAAAGTTTCTTTCATTTGGTCCATTCAGTCATTTATCGACTTCAAAAAATATTTTTGAAGGCTTTACACTTACTTGGTGCCACAACCGTGGAGTAAGAGATGAAGTTACTTAACCCGGGCTCCAAGTCCGTCGTCAGGCATCCATATTCACTATGCTGAGACCAGTTGAAGTTTGTCAAGGTTAAGTTACTGAATACTTGACCATTCAATGTTTGTCTTGTAATAACTGTATTATCAGGTTGTTGGTCAAAGACTGTACCTACGAGAATTCAACAGAATATGAGTGCCACATTTATGAACACTTCTACTGTATCTTCATGCAGTAATTTAACTACCATTGATTTGCCAAGTCAAGTTAGTGGTATTATTGGCAGTAGGCGCTTCACATTGGAAAGTCACTTCCCAGTGGTTTTCACGATGAATAGCTTTGCTGCGGCGCCACTGGCCCTTGGTGGTATCTATAGGAGATTTAATATTATTAATGTTTCAAAGCCATATGGCTATGTTAAACTAAGCCAAGCAGCCATAATAGGCCGAACCCTTAGGAGAATGCTCGCGGGTAGGTGTAGGAGGAGGTAGGTCTAGGAGGAGGTAGGTGTCGAGGATGTAGGAGAGGGGAATTTTCAGCACCTAAAGTTCCCTACCAGCCACCCATTTTAGTACTAACGTGTTTGTTGTTTGTTTGTTGGTGTTTTAGGGCCCTTCAACTACAAGGTCATTAGAGCGCCGTCCACTGTGTAGTTCTGATGCAGGGACTGCACAGACACTACACTAATGCGACGATTTTTGGCTACTAGCGGTACCCAGTTTTCCCAAGCGGCCACCCATGTCAGTACTAACTGGGGTTGCGTTGCTTAACTTCAGTGATCTCAAGAGAATTGATGTGACTAACGCAGTTTGGCCGCACCATATTGATAGAACAGTATACAGTATGTCAGCAAAGATCTCTACGCCATCTTTATCGACTTAGAGTCGGCTTATGACAGTGCACCATGATCGGTAGGTTTGGGAGGTACAGTAAAACCCCGATTATCCGGCATCCTTGGGACCAACCATTTGTCAGACAACTGAATTTTCCGGATAATAAAGCACTCGTATATTGAAAGGCGTATCAAATGTACAGTGATTCAAAAAGGATGAATACCCCATCCGTTTACTACAAAATGAGCCAAAAATCTACATATATCTCAACCTTTTTTTGAAGAACACATCAACAAATGCACCTACTATGCATGACTTTTCCACTTACAACACAATAGTATATTTCATTAAATTAACAATTTTGATTTTACAAGTAAAATATTCGAAATACTCTGAGTCCATAAAAATTAGTGTTCAAAGGTGTGAATACAGGCGAAGTAATTTATTTGATTCAAAATCATGTCACTTTTGCACAATTTCCCACCTTTTGTCCTCCCCATTAATACTGTAGCTATTTCACGATGTTTGGGTGTAAAAAATCGTTAGAAAGATTTTGATACAAAGTTATTAATTATGAGCCCACTCACAAGCAAGGAGATTGAGCTACCTGTTAGGTTTTGTTGTTACTGAATACAGTGCCAGGGTGAACTTATGGGTGCAGTGTTCAAGAATATTTTGCAGGGCCATGGTCTGTAGGGAAAAAGCATTTTGATACATGTTTGTGTGGCCAGGTTGCAAAAACGCACTGGGGAGAGCCATATAAGTGTATCAGTTGACATACTGTATATATTTTTTGAAAGGTTGTGATTAAATTTAAGTTCTGGATCAATTTGTAGAAAATGATAATGCATTCACAGTATTTCAAAGCACTATTTGCATTTTGTACATCTTGATATAAGAGAAACCCAGTATGTTTAGTACTGTATGTTATTTTATTAATATTAAGAGCAGTCATATATGTGAACACATTATACAGAATCCATATGCAAGCATCTTGAATATCAGTTTGCCTCAATAATTTGCTTTGTCTCACTTTGTAAATGTATTACATTGCAATAAAATTGTAAAATGATTCCCATTTGATATGCCATGAATTTTATAATAGTTTGGAAACATTCATTGCCATTTTAGAAAGGTAGGCCCTAAGATTTAATGTCTCCCCATGACGCACAGTGGGACAGGAGACCCTGTAACCTAGACATAAATCAAATATTATTCAACGCATGTTCTAGGTGGCACATTTCTTTTAAGGGCGTTTGGTAGACTTAAGAAAGCGACTCCTAACCCTATTCCCGCCTATGGCAGGGGCCTGAGTACCCATCTTGCTCCTCTAAATGTGCACAAGGATGATATATTGCACACATGCGCGGACCCATGCACATATAAACTTATATTCACATAATATGTGAGGTTTAGTTCAACCACCCCCCCCCCCCTCCGACGAAAATCCTGGATCTGCCACTGATTGCACGGCATGGTTTTGAACCCAACTGCATGAACAAAACTGCAACCCCACTGACAATATCATTGTACACCACGCAGGACCATGGTTTTACTTCTCATCTGAAGGAAGACACACTTGGGGTTTTTCATTTCGGGTATATAGCGTTGGGCACGTCATTTCTTGTCTGATCACTGCAGTTAAGCAACGTTAGTACACTACATGTAATAAAAATAACACAAAGGATAACTGTATTTTTAGTTTTAACAGTATTTATCTAATATTACAATCGCCCCTTGGAGTCGGTGGCCGTCCCCAACAAACAATAGACTGACGATAAATAAGCTGTGGGGTTGCAGTTTTTGTTCTTGTAGCTGGCTACAAAACAACACAGTGAATATATAATCCTTGTGCACACTCAGAAGGACAAGATGGGTACTCAGGCCCCTACCATAGGTGGGAATAGGTCTAGGAATTACTTTCGTTTGTCTAACAAATACCCTTAAAAGAAATGTGCAACCTAGAACATTCGTCAAATAATATTTGAATTATTGTCACTTTTGGTGCTCTTCTGCCCCACTGTGTGCATTGTAGTGACTGTGCGGACTCTGCATTAGAACTAAGCAGTCGACGGGGATCTAATGACCACTGTTGTTGAAGGACCTTAAAATACCAACAAATGATTCAATCAATTGGAGCTATCTAATTGGGACTTTTCGCTCATCCTAAAGAAGCCAACCCACCTCGATCCAGTATTGAACCTGGAACCACTGCCACAGTAAATCGAGCTGACTATCTAATTTATTTGTGATTTATATAAACAAACCTACACATTGGAATAATAAACTTTCTCTAGCACAAGGCTGTACGACAAAAAGCAGCTAGTGAAGTCCACAAGAGAAAATCAAGAAAATGCAAGATAAGGGGTAAATTGTTTTAGATAACCTTCTGCATTTTGAAAAGTAGCAAAAAGTAGCAGAAAATTCAAATGAAATGTAATTTGGAATGAATATTACAACGAAAAAAGCAAGAATCCAAGCTGGATCTCACTGGATACATTATTAACTAGATGTATTTCCAAATACAGGCGGGAAATCCCAACATTTCATCTCACCCTTCTTTGAAGCTTGATTAAATAAATTCCGTGCGCTGAAATATTAATTTGGCAAGAGTTCAATATAGCTACATGCATGAAGATGAAGGTTACATAGAAAAAATTTCCGATTTTTGAAGCTAGATATAGAAATTACGACACTTTTAGGACTTAAAATAAATGCAATTGGAACATGTCATCTTAACTGCAAAGCAAAGGTTACAATGTGGCTTGTTATGTTGCACAAAACCAGTGCAGACAGCTGTAAATCAGCTAGGGCATGGTGCAGGAGGGTATCCAGGATCCAGTACAACCACAGATTTTATCTCTTGGACCCTTTCATTTTTCGAATTTTGTCCACGTTTTGTGGTCTCCTGCCCCACTGTGTGACGTAGGGGTACCATTTCTGATTGCCGGATAAATGGTAATGCCAGATATCTGAATGACGGATAATGGGGGTTTTACTTTATTAAATAAAAGGGGGTTTAAGGAAGGGTTTATTCGAATAGCTCAGGTTCAGGATATTTATGACGGTTGCATAGCCAGGGTAAGAACACCATGTGGAAATACTGGGTGTTTCCCAGGGAAGGTTAGGGTACACCAAGGTTCAGCACCAAGTCCATACCTTTTCATTCTAGTTTTGGGCAAGCTGCTGATGGAAGTAGGAAAATGGACCCCTCAGCGGCAACAATATTGGAAAACTTAGTGACTCCAGAGAATGAGTAGTCCAGCTGATGAAGACAGAGTAGGTCCTGAGCAAATAGCACCAGTTAGACCTAAACTTGAAAATTCTGGATAATGAAAACACTTGGTTAATGAAGATATTTATGGTGGGTCCCTAAGAGATCTGCATTATGGGGGTTGGACTGTATTTAGGAGGGACCTGATGATAAAGGTGCAAAAGGGTAAGGTACTTAGGACCAACGTTCCACAGCAATCGGGGAGATACTCAGATGTTGCCCATAAAATGAATGGGGGATGGTTGAAGTGGAGACAGTCAAATGGAGTCCTGTGTGGCAGGATGGTCCCAATCAAGTTGAAGGAGAGTTTTACAGGGCAGTAATTAGGGTTTACAAGAATTGGGTGAATACAACAATTCGGTGAATATGACAATTGGGTGAATGTGACAATTGAGTGAAAAAACATGTTTTATTTGCTTTTTTCCTTCTGCTAGAAGGTTGCATAGGGCTCACTAGCACTGCATACCAATGTATTTTATTAACACAAAAAATATTTTTCCAAGAAAGTGTCATGTCCATTAGGACATTGGATATGCAGTATTTTCTTATCCAATGGAGAGAATACTTGAGGTCGTCCAGTCTGCAGTCCCAAAAGAAATTACCAAGTCCAAGGATTAAACTTGAGTTCGATAAGCTAAAGTCAAACGTGCTGCCTGTCAAACCTGCTGATCTTACCAAATCAAGTGTAAGTTGTGATTTAGTAGCGACCAGAATCGCCGAATATTTTAAATTTTAGGACATTGTTGAGCATCAACCCTCTCTTGTGTGCTTGATTACTGCATTAGTAGTTCCATATTCGATACTGGATTGTGGTGGGTTGGCCTCTTTTGGGCGATTGTTGTTGTTTGTTGGTGTTTTAGTGTCCTTCAACTACAAAGGTTATTAGAGCCCCATCCACAGCATTGTCCTTTGTGGTGATTTTAACATTGATTTCCTGAAATCATCTGCTTCTGCTCACTTGTTTACCAATTTCTTTAAGTCTCTGTCTTTGTGCCCTATGGTTAATCACCCTACCCAGATCACCCAAGCCAGTGCCTCCCTACTAGATCAAATCTTCATTTCTACCTCTGTTTCATGTAATACTACAGCCCTTCTTAGTGATTTCCATCTGGATCATTATCTGGTCTACCAAACCGTTATGCTTATGTATAAACCTATCGGTTCACTAGCCACGCCTCTTAATGTTCCTCGGGTTTTGTATAAAAAAGTTAATCCTGTACATCTTAACGAATCCATTCACCTACTAGACAACCATCTCTTTTGGACCGGCTCTGATCCTGTGTTTTTGTGTGCTGAGTTCACCAAGGCCTGTACTGCTGCAATTCCTAGCCTGCCCCCCTTCACACCCCTTCCTCAATGTAAGGCTAAACATTGGTGGAACCCTATGCTTTCTACACTTCGTGATGCCTGTACTGCTTGTCACTGTGAGTGGGTTAACTCTCCATCTCCTTCTTCTTGATAGATTAGGTAATCCACATCGCTTCTCTCCTCCTTTGGATGGAATATATACCTCCAACAGTCCTTTAGGCCATAGCCCTCCTCCTAGGCCTGAATTGCCACAGCTGATCTACTACATTTCCAAGCTCAAGTCATCTACAGCCAGGTGTCCTGATGGGTTTCTGGCCTCTCTGGTTAAACTTCTTGACCCTCATAGTCTCTCTATACTGCTTCACTTATTTAACAGTTGCATTCTTCTTGGGATTGTCCCTCCCCCTTGGAAGGAAGCATTTGTAATGCCCATCTACAAAAGTGGTTCTCATCTAGATCCAGCTAATTTTAGACCTATAGCAATTCTCTCCCCTCTGGCTAAGCTGCTGGAATGGTGGCTTTATGACCTAGTGCATGATGACCTTCTTAAGGTCATTCCCAGGTCCCAATACAGCTCACGCCTCAGATCCTCTGTGTCTCTGGCTATCCTATCTCTTTTCATAGCTGTCTGTGGAGCCTTAGCATGTGGTAATTGCTTTTCCTGCTTAAAACTAACGTCTCTATGGCCTTCAATTCCATTGATCATGCACTCCTCATTAAGCTCCTACGTGGGGCTGTCACTAATTCATATGTCTTAAATCTTATCCTCTCTTATCTAGATACTCGGATAGTAAGACTCAGGCAGTCCAGTTGTACTCAGTAGTTGCTGTATGGCGTCCCCCAAGGTTCTGCCTTGGGTCCCCTCCTCTTTAATCTGGCTACCTCCCTGTTGCCATCTGTGCGTGATCCTTGGAATCTTTGGTCCTTCATGGACGACAATTTTCTCGGGTTAGAGTTCCCTTTTCAACTGCTCCCTCAAGTCCAGTTGCTATCTATTGAGCTCTTGGATTGGTTATCTCTATGGTATCAGGCCAACTCAATGATGTACCTTGTGGCGGACACACAGAGGATCATATTTGTTCCTATTGCTGACCTATGTAGTCTAACCCAATATAATGAGCCAATGTGAAATCTAGGAGTTGGTTTTGACCCCAATCTTAAATTTCTTAACCATTGTAATAACCTAGTGGCTAAGCTAAAAACTCTTCTGTTTCTGTATAAGTGCTTGAGACCTGACTTATCACTTACTAAACTTATGTTGATATTTAGAGCTAAGGTGCTCTCTACTATATATTTTTCCTCTCCATTCCTCTCCATGACCCCTTTTCCTGGTATTCAACAAAGTCTTGCAAGTTATTTTTTTCTATTTCCTTTTGACATAGTGTGTCCAGGACTGCTAACAGGTTTGCTATCCTGTCATTTAGCAAATTTCTAAATTTTTGTCTCTTACGGATTATTGCATCAGCTCTTAGGAATTCACAACACCCCTGTCATTATATAACACAATATTTTCTATCTACTGTGGATATCCAATCAACCAGATGGTTCCTTTTTCAACCTTCAAAACCATATCTTGACTTGCATCGACGTCTTTTTCTTGCTGTAGCTTTCCCATTTTGGAATTCCCTCCCTATGCTCTTCGATCTACTGTGTTCTCTTGTTCTGCACACAAGTGCTTATCAAATTGTGTTCACTTTAAGCATGCTCTGTATAGCCATCTACTTGCTAGTAGCTAATCTGTATTGTACTGGATGTATGTTAATAAAAATAATAATAATAATAAATATAACTTTTTCCAAAGCAGTTTATCCTATATCTTATAGTCCTTTTGATTAAATATAAGACATTTAGTATTAAGTATCATATTTTAAAGGTTGTCCAATATCTCAAAACGTAGAGCCAATTTTGCAAAAGTGGTGGTATCTTTGAAATCAGCACCCTCAAAATAATCTAAATTCATTCTCATATTCTTGGCAACTGAGAAAAAAATTTTTTCTTAGATCTCTGAAATCATTGTGTTTCCACTGGAACCCAAAGCCATGGGCGAGCAATTGGAGTGGGCGGTAAGAGGGTAGAATGTTAAGATACTTACCCCCATAAGTAGTATGTACCGCCCAGTAAGCAGTATATGTGGGTGACGCTCCTTTTTTAAGTAACTTGTTATTCGGACGACTCATCAGATTTCCCACGACCTCTAAGTCATCTAGCTGTGCTCTTGTGATCCCAATTACCAACATGTAGAGGCATATTACAAGACTTGATTTCAAATCCATGTCACCAAAAATGTCGTGTTGAATGTTTCAGATTTTGAGCCTCTTCTTCAATACTATTTATGTTGAGTGTATTATCTCAATGCTTTGATAAAGTGATAGAAGTAATTTAAAAAATTCTTTGGTTACTAATTGACAGTAAATCACTAGGGAGTAAATCAGATTTAAGATTTATGAAAAATTTTCATGCTTTTACTACATGACATTTATTAAGGGTTATTAAGGGTCCAGCAACTCACAATAGAATTTTCACCTGTTGATTAAATTTATGATGCTCACTAACAATTATTTACTATTTGTATTTTTATGCTGCGTTAAATAGAATTTTGGGGATTTCACAACACGAAATCAATCATTACCACCTACCTAAGGTTGGGCAGATGGAACAATGTCACCAGTTCTCATCTTATTACTGAAATTAAGCAATGCAAGTTGTTCAGGGTGCAAAGAACGCAAGCGGCCGCCATAAAGGGGTGGTCGTCCGCGTTATCAAATTTCAAAATAACACCAAACATCAGGGCCGGCCATCCTGGGGGTGCAGAGGGTACATTGCACACGGGCCCCATCATCAGTACCCATCAGGGGTTGCTAATAATAAAAGCCCGCTCCCGCTCCCGGCTGCTCCATGTACTGATTACCAGCCACAGGCTATCAAAACCAAAACGGGTGAAGATAACGTTAAGTGTTACATAGCAGGTAGGCTATAACGTATAATTAGAAATGATGCGCCATGGGCCACATTACAAGCCTCAATGGGCCACAGGTTCGACAACCCAGAATTAGAGGTTAAGAGTCAATAATTTAATAATGCTATTATTTTGGGGTTGTTAAAACCAAAATACCTTTAATAATCAGAAGTGTAATAAAAAAATATAATGACACAGGTCCAACTGAAAATGTTCCAAGGTGTGGACGTCCACATAAACTTTCAGACCAACTCATAAATGCGATGCGACATATTAGGACACATGTCATCATCCAAAAATGTAATACCTTACAAAATTAGGAAGGATCTCAGAATGCGATAGGATGGCAACAAAGAAGAGTCCACTTACACTGAATCCTTTTAGTTTTACTATCGAAAAAATATTTTGGGGCCCAAAAAGGATTTTTGCACCCGGGCCCCTTTATAGAGAAAGTCGGCCCTGCCAAACATGTAATGCTTTAATGCTTCTTGAAAGAAAGAAAGGAAATTACCTATCCTGAAACAACAGGAAATTTTCGCCATGTGTTGGCAGACATGAAAATAGCCCGCCTTTGCGGCGCAGTGGGTAGCACGCTAGGTAACTGCCTCGTTAGTTCTTGGTTCGATACTGGACTGAGGCGGGTTGGCTTCTTTTGGGCGAGAGAGAGCTCCCGAGTGCGCCTTCTTTTGGATGAGAATAACAACAAGGTCCCACGTGGTGTACGATGTCATTTGAACATAAAAGACCCCTCTCTACCATGCAAGGGGTAGATGTGGCAAACTTTTCAGGTGTGGGAGCTAGCCCCAGGTGGAATGTTCCAACGAACAGTGGACTGACGATAAATAAGCACAGGGATTGTAGCTTTGGCCGGCAACCGGCTGTGGAAAGCTATGTCTAATATACCCTTGTGTCCATTCAGAGAGACAAAATGGGTACCCGACCCTGCCATAGGCGGGATAAGGGTTAGGAGGGTTAGCATTGCTGGCCGACATGAAAATGAAAACAAAACAACGATTTCTTGAAAGCCCTTTAAGAGACTAATTTAGCCAAACGCCCTCCACAAATAAGAATTACGATTTTGATCTTACTGCAAATTTAGAAGATCTATTTATAAATACAGTTTATTTTTTTTTTGTTTGTTGGTGTTTAAGGTCCCATCAACTACAAGGT